>PVHP010048088.1:0-12658 GCA_004024765.1 Zapus hudsonius | reverse complement strand
CCAGATTGTTGTATACTTGTTAACTGATACTGACCTCATTCTCCGATGGAGATTGTGTTTGTATTTTTCAGGATACAGCGAGGGAGCTGTGGCCCATATAACCCTACCAACCGATTGCAGGCAGGAAACTGAGATCCTGGCATGAGATGAGCCACCACAGTCATACGGAGGAGGATCCATATGGAACCCCACAGACAATGATTGGATGTACAAGGGACCCACAGCCATAGCCATTCAATCAACAAAAGATAAGCCAGTGTGACAGAAACTAACGAATCTCGACACAAAAACCCCTAAGCACAATACTCACCCACCATGACTCAGGGAACTGAGTGGAAGAGGGGGCGGAAAGATTGTGAGAGCCATGGTGGGGGAGACTATCCAGAGGCATGGCACCCCTCAGTAACAACACACTAGGGCCAGTGTAACAGGGCTGACTCCTAGGCTATCCATGGTCCCCTGCCCCAAGGACTGATCCAGATGGCCCACAAAGGAGGATATCTAGCTCACTGGGGATGGGGAAGGGGGGCAATGGGGAATTGGGGATAACAACTCATGGTTGGCCCATTAAACAATGTAAATCATTATGAACAATAAAGATAAAAAAAATTTAAAAAAAAGATATCCCTCCTAGTGCATTTCCATGTGCTTTGTTCCAGCTAACCTGATAGTGGTGCCTATAAGCTTTCCTGCTTCTGCATACCGTAGTCTTTGCACAATACTTTCCTGCCTAAAAAGAATGCATCTCTCCCCACTTTTCTATGTCTTCACTGCCTCTATCCATCCACAGAAACAGAAGTAAAGCCTTCTCTCCTCTGAATGCTTGATCTGACTCATTCCCCCTCATCTAAGCTGCACGTCCTCTGCTTCCATTGAACCCACAGAGTAATTCCATATATCTTTCCTGCCATTGGATTCTGAGATCCTTAAATGTAGAGATAATACTTTTCTGACATTATATTTATATGGAGTAGATGATGGTGCCAAAAGAACTATGAATGAATGATTGAATGCAACATGAGTGGTAATACCTGTTAGGGTTCCTCAACTAGAAACACCAGAAATTAATTCTGAAATGGAGAGGAATTTACCATACTATAGGTGCTAAACTCCCAGACCTGGTGAAAGAGAACTGTGTAGACTGGGGACATGAGAAATAGAATGTTATCAAGAGTTTTTTGAGTCACTGCCATTAGATGAATTCAACTCATGTTATGGCACAATGAAATCATAGTTGCTGTGTGGTTTTCTACATGCATTCCAGAAGAGCTTTGCAAGGGAGAAGAGACACACAGGAGGAATGGGGAAATGGCTTAAATTCCGTTCTCTACCAATCACCATTGTGGTGATTATTTCTTGAGGCTGCAGAGAAATGTCTTCGGTGGTGTAGTTTCAGAGTACTATATTTTTTCTTTGTGGTCACTGCACCTCCCTACAAAGAAGTCTTGCCCTTGACAGCTCCAAGTATCTCAAGTTTGGGTCAAAGGATATCCTCACAGTTTTAGGGACTCACTGTATTCTCCCTCTACATTGAAGAGCCATCGGGGGAGTTCCCCTTTCTAACATGAGGAGAAACTTCTCAGTGAACTGGCTATCCTAATGCGTTCATCTAAGCTGACTGAATTCACAAATGCTTATTTCCCACTTCTGTTCTGCAGGCCATCCCTTCCCAATCTCTACAGGGTGGCTGATCCTCTTCCAGATGCCAAGGACTGGGGTAAAAGGGGGATAGAGAATGTGTCTGGAGAAAGGATACCTTATCAGAGTCATAGGCAGGTCAAAGTCACATCTGAGCAGCCACAGTTGTCCCCTTTCTTTTTTTTTTCTTACCTTTAGTAGACTGTCACCTTTTATACTTTCTTACAGTCTACTCTTTGTAAACTCTCTCTTCTTAAAGGGTTTAGATCAGCATTTGGGACCAAAGGCATTGTTGACACTGCATCCATTGGAACAAGCTGCTTCATTATAACAGAAATCACCAAAGTGCTGGAGTGGGCATGAATACCTTTGGCTCAAGGGCAACCCATTTTTCTCACCCTGAGAAGTTCATCTTTTAACAGGAAGAAAAGAGCTAACAGTCAGCTGCACTCAAACTCCTCCAAGGGAACACTAATGTGGCCACGTTCAATGCATCCATGGAGTCAGGGTCTCTGCATAGGATTTCACCAAGGTGTCTGCTCACCCTGAAACTTACTTGGCTGAGGCTTCCAGACTCTTTGCCTCCATATGCAGCAAACCAGCCTCAACTGGTACAGTTTTAAATGGAGCCTCCTGTGGTGTATCACACAGGGATACTCAGCCTTTTATGCATCTGGAATGTTCTTTTGCCTCCTGGAACTCCAGAGTCCATGTATCTGAAGTCCATAAATATTGCACGACTCTACATCCATGTACTCTTGCAGCTGGAAGCTTGTCCCGGAGAAAGCTCAGCTGGTTTTGGCATAAGGATGGCTTGCTCATTTTTCAAATATATGACCTAAAAATGACAGATAAACAAGACACTCAGATCTCACTGCTGCTCAGGCTATGGTCTTGTCTGTCTTTTATCCTGCCCTGTCCTTTGCTCTCCTGATGGTCTCCAACCCTGTTTACTCCTCAGCTACTGCATTACATCTTTCTGCTTGGTCTGAGTTCACAATACTTGAACATGCATGCATTTCTTTGCAGGCTATACATACTCCCTGATTTTCAGGTACCTGGCATCCTCTTTCTAGTTGTTCAGCAACAGCCTCTCAGACACCATATCCCATGGGTTTTCCATGACTATCCTCATGCTAATGAGTGCCATTATGAAAAGTGTTCTTCTTTGAGACATCTTTGGTTATTCAGTGACTATCATCACCATTGCCATTGTCATCATCATCATCATCATCATCATCATCAATAAATGGCAGTGAATTATATTTGAGTAGCACTTAATGCCTTTAAAGCACTTGTACATGTATTATATCATTTCCTCTCCGTGACAATCCTATAACATGGAAATAATAATGATTACCTCTATTTTTCAGAGGGAACTGGTTGTTCAACAGAGTAAGTGCCCTCCTCAAGGCCACCTAGGTATCAAAGCTGACCATTGACATCATGGGTTCTTTGCTCTTTGTCCATAGTCAACAGGTGGCAAGATGTCCAAACAAAGAGTGTAGGTATTAGCTACAAGAAGATTTGGTTTCCAATTCTTTTTTTTAACGATTTTATTTATTTATTTGCAAGGAGAGAGAGAGAATGGGTGCAAATGAACTTCAGTTGCATGTGCCACTTTGTGCCTTTGGCTTTTATGTGAATACTGGCGAATCAAACTTGGGTCATTAGGTATTACAGGCAAGTGACTTAACTGCTGAGCCATCTTGAGTTTCAATTCTGAAATTGGAATTTGGCCAGGTTTTCCAGCTTGGACTACATGCTTGCATTTGGCCAAAAAGCCTCTGTGTGTGCTAGAGACACATTTCAGATGTCACTTGCTAAGATGTGACTCAAGGTGAAAAGGTCACTATATATTATTGGCTGTTGTTTTTCTTGGCCAATTGCCCTCCACACCACATCTTTTCTCTTAATGCCTACTTCTTGTGTGACTAGACCATGTGTCTTCTGCTCTGATTTGAAAATATTTGACTAATACAGAGAAACAATCTATGTATTTCCTTAGATAATACTGGACCTAGTGAAAGACTAAAAAGTTCCTAGCAGGGGAGCACAAATTCTTCATACCCTCCAAGCAGCACATACATCCCAAGTACTTAAAGGATGTAAAAATTTAATATCTCACCTTTGACACCAAGTAAGTTTTTTCCCTTGTTCTCTCTTCATGAGCTGAACTTGATTTGGGGGCCATTAAAATTCATTTGGTAAAATGTCTCCCCTGACAGGCCTTAAGTAACTCCGCTGTTAGGGAATAGGCTGACCTTCCACTAGGGGCAGCAAAATGGAAGAGCTCAAAGCTCACAATAGTAAAAACAGGCTCCTTGCTAAATCCTGTGTCTCCAGAGCCTTGTACATATTCTGAAATAGCTGAGGACAGTAGTCGACAGTTCGGGAAGGATCCTTATGTCTGCACTGTGGCTCTTGATGAGTGTATTCCTATAGCTAAGATCCACTTTGTGACACTATTTTTCATTCAGACAACTCCACAGAGCCCAAAGCCTTTTGCTCTGATGGATGAGAAACACCTTTGGAATGGAAAAGTACTTAGAGTCACTGGGGAATGAATATAATCTCCAAAACACATTCACTGCTCACATTCAAATGAAGATTAAATGATTCCTTTAATACTCATCAACTCTATTAAACTTCATAGAAGCAAAACCTTTTGAAATAAATTAGGCAGATACTTTCTGGAAACAACAGACATTTGAGGCTATATTCTCCTATGCCATTATTGTCCTCTTGTCAATCCATGGAAGAAGCCTGTTGGAGAGAAGGGAAGGCAGGGAGCCACCTAACTTGTATACAGAGTATATCCCATGTGCCCAGAAAGGTGTGAAGCAGTGTGAATGTAGCAAGTCATTCACTTCTCTTACAAGTCTAAAAGGTAACTACGTGTTTTATCCCAAGTGTGTGAAGAATATGAAGGCTCAGACAATGGGACATGGTAGACTCAGGTCTCAAACTTGACTCCAAACACTTTGGACTGCTTTTGTGTGCAAATCCAAGCTTAAGTAAAGTAGAGGCATTAAGATGATCTATAATGCAATTTGACCTCAATCAAGAATTATTTGAGTTTGGCAATATGACCATTTGCATCAAATCCTGTTTCTGTAGCCTTTCAGCTGTGAAGTTATTGCATTTTTCTGAGCCTTGGTTTCCTCATCTGTAAAAACATCAAGGTGAAGGACAGAGAGAAATACTTGGCATCCACAAGCAATCAAAATTCATAAGACTAGAAATCTAGGTTGTGTACCCCAGAAGCAGCTGCTTAAAGAAATACTAGGGAGTGTGAAATTCATCAGAGAACTAGCCAAGGAAAATATTCCTTGGAATTTAGGTAAGGGAGTGGCACAGTGGGAGAGGGAAGAATAAGAAATCAGGAAGAGATTTCCCAGTGATTTGGCTACCACTGTGGACACCTGAGACTCAATCCCCAAGGGACATCTGGAAGACAGGATAGAACTCTGACTCAGATCGATTACACTTGATGGCAAAGGAAGTTGAGATATTCACATACCAGAGCCACACATCACTGATGGATTGTTGCTCCTAAAAGAATTACCCCTTGACACTGCTGTCCTGCCCATGACCCAGCAAGAGAATCCTTCAGGTGAAGTGTTTATGGTATTCACAAAATGTTGTTGAGTGTGGAGGGAACATGAGCAGGGTATAAACAATCTCTGCTACAACTTTAAAGGCTTTTTGATGCTTGTTCTCGTAACTGTGTGCTGTCTACTTAATAGGACCCTTTAGGACTTAGGAGCCCAGAATCAGAGAGTATGTGTGTCCATATGGCTCCTGATTGGCAGCTTCTACATTCTATGCTAGCCCAACCTGAGGACAGGTTTCTTTTAACCATAGAAATAATTTCTAAGGGCTGGAGAGATAGCTCAGCAGTTAAGGCGCTTGCTTGCAAAGCCTAAGGACCTAGGTTCGATTCCCCAGTACTCACATAAAGCCAGATGTGCAGAGTGGCACATGCATCTAAAGTTCATTTCAAGTGTCTGGAGGCCCTGGAGTGCTAATTCTCTCTGTATCTCTTCTCTTCTCCCCCTCTCTCTCTCTCTCTCTCTCTCTCTCTCTCTCTCTCTCTCTCTCTCTCTCTCTCTCTCTCTCTCTCTCTCTCTCTCTCTCTCTCTCTCTCTCTCTCTCTCTCTCTCTCTCTCTCTCTCTTTGCAAATAAATAATCTTTTTTTAAAGAAATAATTTCTAAGACCCAAAACATGCCTAATCATGATTGTGTGTTCCAGTGTGTTTACTGAAAGGGAATGTCCCTGAAACAATAGTTATAATGGCAGAGACTAGTCCATCTTAGCAGTGACCCAGCATCCTCAGTTGTGGGCAGTTCCTTGGATAGAGATAGACAAGAGCCCTTGCTCTGGGCAGTATGCTTTAGAGGAGCCCTCTTTAATCTTCTTCTGGCTACAAGTTTCCTTATAGGGTGATGAGTATGGAAATGAATCCAAGGCCTGGGCAGACCTCTTCCCCAGAACATTTCTCTGATGATGAACCACATAAATAGTATGTACCACTGACCCCCAACAGGAGGCCAAGAGTGGCTGTTTCCAAAGTACTTTGATGAATCTGGGACATGTAGTTCTCATGCATATAGGGAACATATTGCAGTTTGAACAGGAGCCAGGGGTGGAAGGAAGGTAGTGGACCTCAGGACAGGGGCCTACCCACCACGCTGCACTGTGTGCCCAAGCTGTGAAGAGCTCAGGATTTTAAAATCAAAGCTGATCTTCCCAGATAATTTTGAAGGTTATCTCATCAATAGAGGAGGATGGATATATTTTACTTAGGAGTTTATTAGCATAATCAATTATACCTTGTAAATAGTTATAGACATGGCATTCAGGAATTCTTTTGCATCTGTGCTCTGATTTTCCCAATGTCAAGGGCCAGCCTGGGCCTGGACACAGTACATTTGGGACACATCAAAGAGACCTTGAACACTACACACATAATTAAGTAGGTGAGAATAGAAACTCCTATGAAGTTTCCCCTCTCCCTCTAAAAAGGAAGGATCCAACATATTAAATAATAAATGCTAATTATAGATAAGGTGAAAATATACATGATCATCAAATGAAATAACATACAAATCCACTGCCATGATAGAAATATAAAGTTTTGTTTATTTGTTTGCTAATTTTGGGGGCGTGTGCTATAAGGTATGCACGTGTATCTTGGACATCCAAAATTTTTCACAAAGAGGCTTTTCAAAATTTTTCCTTGTGTGAGCACCATGATTGCTGTAAAAATCACATATTATTAACTATACCATTAATGTGGTGTCTTATTAGATTAGCAATAATCTAATCACACTGTGGAAAATCCTTCAAGAAAATTAGCAAGAAATCACTTCTGTGGCTTCTGAATAAAACCAATTCAATCACAACCTATCAAAGTCATATTGGCTATAACTGAAGGGAGAAAGGGGGGTAGAAAGATGTCACTTATTAAGTCTTAATCCTTAGAAGGTTCATAGTGTCCAGTGACCATGAAGTGGGTAATGGATGAGACTAGAAAAGAGACATATGGTTAGGGCCAGGCTGCATTTGCTTCTTTATTCACAAACCTAGTCATCATTTATTGAATGTCTGTTGTGTACCAGAAACAAAGCTATATTCTGAGGCACTCACAGTATAGGTATGAACACTTTTTCTTTTGATAGTACCAACATTCACTTTATTTGGAACAAGAATCACACATCTATTGCTCTCACTTCACAAAGCTTATGCAAATCCCATCTACTTCTGAATTACTTGGGTGGGACACATGACCTCTTTCAAGCCAATTAACAACTTCTATGCTAGTCTAAATCACAGTGATTGGTTAGCGATTGGGTACATGATACAAGCCAGGGTAATCAAGATCAAGAAGACTTGTGTCTAGCTGCTGAATAAGAGTTTTTTTCTTTTCTTGGCAGGAATTCTAAGGTGATTTCAGCTTGCTGCTCCTGAAGAACAGCACACAAAGCCAAGGAACATGGGAAACCTGAGAATCAAGCTCACCTGGACAGATCTTGACACTACTGCTGGCCATTGAGTCATGTCAAGCTGCAGTGCAAGGTGGAATTGCTCAGTGATATACACCAGTAAGTTAGCTTTAGTTAAATCCACTTTTTGTTTTTCAACACTCAAGAAAGTTCTAACAAAAAAATTAGAGAAAAAATTACAGTATAACCTGACCTGATTTTTTCATTTTTATTGACATCTTTATTATCCATAATTAATACATTGTATGAGCAAATTTTATGAGGTACTGTTGTGGTCAACTTCCTGTTGTTGCACAGAAAGAACCCAAGCAAAAGTGGCTTGTGGAGGAATGGGTTTATTTGGCTTATGGACTCAAGGGGAGACTCCATCCTGGCAGGGAAAACAATGGCATGAGCAGAGGAGTGGACATCACCTCTGCCACAGCACTGGAAACAGTGGCAGGAAGGTGTGCCAAATACTGGCAAGGGGAAGCTGTTTTATAATCCCCATACGCCCACCCCCAACAACACAGCTCCATCGAGGTTGTAAAATCTAAACTGCCATCAGCTGAGGATCAATCACCCAGAACACATTCATTTGTTTGTTGGGGACACCTGGATCAAACCTTGACAGGTACCCTCATTTCCCTCCTCTCTATCCCCAATCCACTGGGGATCCTTCTCATTGGGCATAGTGGATTGGTCCATGGAGTAGGGGTTATGAATTATACAAGAGGTAGCCAGTCCCCCACACACACACTTTGTTGCTAAGGGGGCGATGTCTCTGGATTTTCTCCCCCATCTTGGCTCTTACAATCTTTCCACCCCCTCTTCCATTCAGTTCCCTGAGTCATGGTGGATGAGTTTAAGTCTGCTTTATTGTTGAGATCTTAAGTGTCTCTGGACTTCTGCTTTGGGTTGTGTTGGATATCATTGGTGTCTGTCTCATTGACCTATCCTGGGTTATCTGACTTTCTGTGGTGATAGGTCTCTAGGTCATCACACCACTTTCTCATATGTTTCATTTGGGGCCTACATGATTGGCCAGGGGTGGTTCATCTGTTGCTCATAAGTCAGCCATCATCCCATGGCTTTTTGGTGGAATTGGGTGGGCCAGCACAGCTCTCTCATGCCTTTTGAAAAATACAAACAGAATCTCCAACAGAGAGTGAGATCAGTATAGATTAAATGAGACACACATTGCTAATTTGGCAAGATTCTATTGGGTGTAGCCTCTTTGTAAGTATCTAGTAGTGGGAATTTCTCCATGGAGCCCGGGTTTTTGGTTCCCATAAGATTTTGCCCTGGATCCAACTCCAGTTAAGGGTTCCTTGTCATTGAGTGGATCTCTTAGCCAATTTGAAAGCCTTTGATTACCCCCCTCCTAGGTTTTGGCACCACTATTGCACAGGTGATCACTTCTTACTTGCTGATCTCTACCATAAAGCAGTGTGTTGAGCATTCTCGTGACATCAGTCTGAACTGTATATCAGTGGTCTCTGCTTTCTCCAAATATTCAATTTCCCCTGGGAGCTCATGTAGTGCCTTCCAGTACTACACAGACTACCAGCTCACCATCTGGGAGCTGGTTACCATTCTGGATCTCACAGGGACTCTCAGTGTTTTGCAATGACTTTCTGTGGTATCTTCATCAATAGGGTCTTCTTACCTTTGGCCTGGGGTGGGTATTCAAAAGCTTTGACAGTAGATTATCTTGTTTTGGAGACTTCGTGGTTCTCTTTGATCAACAGCTCAGTGTGGGAAGTAACCAATGACTGGGACAGGGAGTTGCAGGTCTGATCAATTTTTCATGGGGTTAGGCTTCTTCCCATTCTATTCATGGCCCCTCTTACCAGGTGATGCTCACAGATTCCTTGAGAACTTACTGTATGAAAGTAAGGATTTTATAGTATTGGTTAAGCTTATTGTATAAGTCTCCCAACTCTCTCATTCCTCCCCCCATTCCTTCCATTCCCTTTTATATTGTCTCAATTCACCTGTCAGGTTTGATTAGAATTTAAGTTTAACCTGGTTAGGAACCACATATGAGGGAGAATATTTGGTGTTGACTCTTTGTTCTTGTGTGAATTCTCTAAGGATGATGTCTGTCCACTTTTCTTTAAACTTCATTATGTCATTTTCCCTTTCAGGTGAATAGAATTCCATCATGTAAATGTACGACAACTTTGATATCCATTCATTCAGATTTGGGCATTTGGGTTGATTCCAATTCTTAGCTACTATGGATTGAGCTGCAATAAACATGGTTGAGCAAATGTCTCTGTGCTAAGGCATGAAATCTTGAGGGTAGATACCTAGTAGAGGGATAGCTGGGTCCGTTGGTAGCTCTATATCCATTCTATTCAGGAGTCTCCACACTGCTGTCCATAGTGGTTGTACAAGTTTGCAATCCCATCAGCAGTGAATGAGGATTCCTTTTTCCCAAATCCTCACCAGCATCTATTGTTATTGGATTTTTCAATGATTGCCATTCTTACTGGAGTGAGGTGGAATCTCTTCATAGTTTTGATTTGCATTTCCTTGATGATTAAGGATGATGAACACGTTCTTAACTGAGAATGGCCATTTGTGTTTCCTCCTCTGTGAATTTTCTATTGAGCTCAATGCCCCATTTTGTGAGAGGGCAGTTTGATTTTATTATTATTATTATTATTATTATTATTATTATTATTATTACTATTATTTATTCTTTGTAAGTTCTAGATGTCAGACCTTTGTCTGTGTTATAGCTGGCAAAAATTATCTCCCCGCTTGATGGTGGTCTATTGGCTCTGAGTATTGTATGTTTGTCTGTACAGAAGCTTTTAAGCTTGCTGAGATCCCATTGGTTACAAGATTGCTGCACTTCCTGGGCTAGTGGAGGTTTTTTTCAGGAAGTTTTTCCCTATTACTATCTCATGGATAGTTCCTCCTATTTTTTAACAAAGAAGTAGGGAAGAGTAAGATTTCAGTGGCTCTGGGAGAAGAGATAAAAGAGAATACCTCTTTTGTCTGGGGATCTGAGGGATTCTAGAGGATGTGACATTGAGATGGGAATTGTTTGATAAGTGGGAGGTGACAGAGTAGAAAGATGGAGAAGGGGCTCAAATATGCAATAAGCTTTCTTAGACTGGACCTGAAAGACTAAGATGGGCTCCATGCTTGTTTGGGGTTTAGGATCTTTTCTTAAGTGAGAGCAGGAAGTCCTTTACTTAGCTAAAACCAGAGACTTCCTACAGAAAAAGCTGATCCTGGATTGTTACCAAGTGTTCTAAAGCCCTTTTGACTAAGAACCTACTCACTCAGGACAAGAGTGATTTCCTCTTTCTTTCTCCCTGCTGGGCCCTTATATGCTAGAGATCTAGCACTGAGCAGGAGTTGAGCCAAGGTCTTCTGGAGACTTGGACTCCTTAGCAACTCACTATGTTGCTCTCTGGCTCTGCTGACAATTCCAATAAAACCTGTGCCAAGAAGGCACTGACTCAGCAGAGTCAAAATGGTTGCTATCTTCCTCACATTGGCTTTCAGAGACTTTTGTTTCCAGAATATAAGCTCTTATTTCCATATTGTAGGTTGCTTCTATTCTTTTTCTTTATACTTTATGTCTATAGTATAAGCCTAGTTTTCTTTCCACTTTTATGATATGAATGGACACTGCCGGGTGCTTCTCCAGGTTACTGCACGGGTCCCTGGCTCCCTGCTAAATGAGCCTCGGTCTCTCTGGCCAGCAGGAGACCTGGCTCCATCGAGGAAAGGTGAGCACGGCAGCTGGACAATCACACGCAGCCGGGAGAAGTGTCCAAGCAGATCTCAAAACTTTATTTTAGCAAAACCCCCAAAATTAATTTTTTATTAAGAGACTAAGCAAATATCTTTGGCAACCACTATATATAGAAATTTGTACTTGCCAAATGAGTATAACTATTAAAAAGTATCTCTAACCATTGAACGGCCTGATCCTTAACATAGACCTATAAGACAGACACTTTCTAGGGGCATTCTCCCCACTCTTTTATATTTATAAGCAAGCAAAAAAAAACATATAGTACTTACAGACAATGTCTCTAACCATTTAGCAATAGATGAGAAAAGAAACCTTGTTTTTTTTCTTTTACCTCAGTTTACCCATACAATCATGAATTCTAGCATCACAAAGGGGATTACAAATCTCCTCGTAATATTTCCCTTACATTCGTCAATAAATCAGTTGGCCAGACTAGTTTATGAGGAAGTATTGGAAATATGTTTATTTCTGGGTCTGTAACCAATGAGCTCTTTTGAATACAGAGTCAGATTGAGCACAATAATATCTTAATTTTTCTATTATTGTTTAGTCCAAGATTGCGAACCAGTACATATAGCTGGCTTTTATAGAATTGGTGTGTAACAAATATTTACCTTATATAGAATTTAGAGAAATCATACCAATCTGACTTAACTATTAAATTATATAAAATAAGTAATAAGAATTACACATCCTTATTAATAGGAAATTAGACATTTTAATGTAATGTCTCAGTGAATGTAATTTTAAGAAAATTGACAACCCATATCTTTAATATTATGTATACATTTAGGCAAAACACAATACCTTTATCATATCTGGAAAATTTTTGCTACCTTGATAACTTTTTAATATAACCTGAACTGGAGACTTTCTTGTATCAAATCCATAAGTATGAGAGTCATTGCATGCACCATAAGGCTTAACTCACTTTTACATCCGTACAGACAGAGATAAAGCCTTATAAATCAATTTAAATTAAGTCTAAGTAAACTTAAATAAACCTAAATATTTATACATGACCAATCGTTGCTAGGATACTATTAATGCAGGCCTTATTGGCATTATTTGTGCCTTTCCTGGGGCTGTGGACTGTGTCTCAGACCTCCAAGCCCATCTCCTGACATAAGCACAGCGCTCTGAGCACTGGGTCCTGTGACTTTTACTGTTTCGTGGGTCTGTGGTCTGTGTCTCAGTCCTCCAGCCTGGATCTCCTGACATAAGCACAGCGCCCTGAGCGCTGGGTC
>PVHP010048087.1:0-12673 GCA_004024765.1 Zapus hudsonius | reverse complement strand
TGTGACCTCACATAAAACCAACATTTTCAAAAAATGAAATTTACACTATAATATACATTGTACTGTATCATATATCTTTCCTAATATTGTCCTCTCATAGGAAAGGCATCATGATCTGTCACTCAGGCAAACTTCCATCTTCACCAGCCTCCCTCCCCTAGATATCAAGTGTGAACTAGGCATCCTGCTGAATTTTTTTTGGAACCGATCTTTCCTTCATTAGCACTCCCTTTTTTAATTCCATCTCTTCATAAGTCTGGCATGTGAGGTTTTAACTGTTCTGCCACAGCCTTCTCTTCTTCCGTCAGTAGTGACAGCTCCAGGTCTGTTTGCTTTTGTAGTTCTTGTATCATGGCCATTGTCTTATTCAAAGTAGTACAAATTCGGCTCTTAGTCTCTTTTTGCTCAACAGAAACTGGTTTAAAGCGTGCACACAAAGCTTGATATCGAGACTTTATTGCTGACAATTCCTTTAAAAGTGTAACTGGATTTTTCTCGCCTGCTGAGTCAGGGTGGTTAGTCTTGATCTCATACTCCAGCCTGTATTGAATATAATCCAAATCAGAGTCTGCTTTCTGAAACATCAACTCCAGCTTATCGACCTCCGCCTCCATGTTGAACAGTTGACATGCCTCTGTTTTTCTTTTTATTGTTTATTCTCCTTTGTTCCCTTTTCTTCTCTTCTGGCTTCCAATTACAATAAACAGAAGTTGTACTCAGAGCAGCTGTCTTAAGCTCTTGGTTGGTTCAGCCACCAATTTTTGTAACCATCTATCACATACGTTAGCATGTTTGTTTTGTTATTGTCTCCTTGAGCCTTTGAAGAAAGGCAATGGGCAGTTTGTTTTTCTCCTTGTCTGTATGACTGTGGTAGTTTGAATAATGTCCCCCAATAGATTCAAAAGTTTATTATAATTGTAAATTGTCTCCAGCCAATTCTGGCTGGAGGAGGTGTGTCACCTTGGCCAGATCCTAGGGTTCAGCCCTAAGGTGTTTCTGGGGTGAGTCTGGAATTCTAGCTATACATATGCAAAAAGCAGTCTGAGCTCAAGCCTGGAGTTCCTCTTGTTTGCTAGTTTGGAATGTGCTTGCTTGCTTGCTTCTGGAGGTGCTGTTTCTCTCTGCTTGCTTCTGTGAAAGGGGGCCAGCCTTTTCCTTAACTTCCCCTGGATCTGTTCAATAAATATTTTCCTCCCCAAATCGTGCCTGATTTGGAGGTTCATCCCAGTGGCATATGGCTGACTACGACAATGACATATAAAATTGTCCTGTGTTAGCCATCTTTATTCTGTTCAAGCTTTAAGTGGTGGCTGTGGGGCTGTATTGGAAGCTGAATGTCCCATCTGAAACAGCCTGGAAGAGGAGGGAGCAGAAGAGTCTTGAGACAGAATGTGCCCGATTCTGGTTCTCATCTCTGCTGTAAAGAGGGGCATCTTTTCAGAATCTGATTTGGGACTAGAGATTTAGGAGTGTCTTTCTTATAGGAGCCTGGATCCCAAATATCTAGCTTTGTCCCAAATCTAAGAAGATACATAGTACACTCTATGTATTTTCTTGACGCAAAGAGGGTCCCTTTCAGGAAGTCCGTGCCACATCCTAAGGGGCTAGTCTCCAGGCTTGGCTTCTCCAGAATTCCCCCCCCCCCCCAGCATGGGTCTCATATCACGGCATAGGAGAGAACCCAAGGCAGTATGGTTAAACTTTAAATGTAGAGGCTACACATACTCTTGTCTTTTGTCTTAACTGCTCAGTTGGGGGGTGACTTGGGACTTATTTCCATTCCTTCTCTTGTTTCAGGGTGGCCTTAGAATTATGGATCTATTGTTCCTTCCTTTAAGGGGAATCTATAGTTATTACTTTAAGTTTAGGTATGTAAGGTATGGTTGAGTACCCACATGCTGGGATCAAGAATGTCACACCCATAAACCCAATACTTACCAGCATCTCTTTAAAAAGAAAATTGAGCCATTTTTTTCATCTTTTTCTTCACCTCTTATCACTTACTCAATAACATTCTATCATCCTTTCAAGGTCCCTCTTCAATCCCTCCTATATTTCTCTCAATTATTATTAATAATTTTTCTTTTTCTTTTAATAATGTCCCTTCTTAGTACCTCTAAAAATACCATTCTTTTTTTCCTTCATTAAAGTTCCACTGAAATTCCTTCTTATTAAGCATATCACAACACATCTAGCATTTACAATTTCCTTTTATCCTCATTATATAGAGCCACTGATGGGACATGAATTGAAAAGGGAGAAATAAAAGAATTTATATCAGCTGTTTTTAATAACAATCATCTGATTTCCTTAAGAACAGCTCTATGGCAATACCTGCTTTCATTAGGCAAGCCTAATGGCTCAGCCTGTTTAAATATCTTTTTACCCATGGACAGATTAACATAGCTAGGTCTAGGGTTAGGAGTGACTGAGCCAGAAACTGTAACTAGTGTGATCAGGTCCAGCTGACACCAGTGGTCAGTTTAGATGGTTTTACAAGTAAGAGAATAGTTTTACTCTGTTTTACAAAAAGTTAGGTTAGAGAATTATTTAGTACTTCTAACCATTGAACAGTCTGATCTTTTTTTTTTTTGTTTTGTTTTGTTTTTCAAGGCAGGGTCTCCCTCTAGCCCAGGCTGACCTGGAATTCACTATGCTGTCTCAGGGTGGCCTTGAACTCATGGTGATCCTCCTACCTCTGCCTCCCGAGTGCTGGGATTAAAGGCATGTGCCACCACGCCCGGCTTTAACAGTCTGATTCTTAACACAGGGGTTTATAGCATTTTCCAGGGTATTCCCCCTTCTTTTTTATTTACAAGCAAAGCAGAAAACATAGCATTTACAGTAGTCAATGTCTGTAACCATTAAGCTATAGATGAAAATAACCTTATGTCATTTTTTGACTCAGTTTACCCATCTGATGATCATGGACTTTAGTACCATAAAAGATGTAAATCTCCTTGTGTTATGATTTCCCTTACATTCATCATTAACCAGAGGGCCAGTCTGATTTATGAGGAAGCATTGGGAAATATGCCAGTTTTGGGGTCTGTCTCCAAAAGAGCTCTCTTTTGGAGACAGAATCAGGCTGAGCATATTAAAACATCTGCTTTTTCTTTTATTGTTTAGTCCATGACTGAGAACCAGCACATACAGTTGGCTTTTATAGAAAAACTGGCATCCAACACTTATTTGTCTATAGAACTTAGCTCCTCCACCTTTATAGAATTAAGAGAAATTGTACCAAATTGACTTAACTACTTATCTAATAATAGAAAACATTTAATCCAGTATCAGAAGACTTAGACATTTTTTGTATGTAACATCTCTATGAATGTAATTTTAAGAAAACTGAGAACCATATTTTTAAATAATATTTATCAACAATTATCTATAGATTCTATAATCTATGGATGTAAGATATCTCCTGTTAATAATTTTATGATGTACATTTTAAAAGAGTATAGGCAAAACATAATGGTCTCTGAAATAATTTCCATCAACATCTTTTTATATCTGGAACTGATTTTGTTACCTTTAAAACTTTGAATATATTTGACAAATCACCTTTGGTAGACTTTCCAAAAATGGTCTGGGTAGGCTGAGAAAACATCCTAGTTAGGAGAAGTAACAACAGTTTTTACAACCAGGAAAGAACCCTGTAAAAATCAAGGATATCACATGTTCCATGAGGCTTAACTCACAGAGGAAAAAAAAAAAAAACCTTAAGGGAAAAAGAAAGGTTGAAGGAACCTTATAATTTTCTTTTTAACTTGACTAGAAATTGTCTTAATGAATGAATTTGTTAATCAGAGGTTTTGTGCAGAAAAATCCATTGGGGTGAATGCCACAAGACCACTCTGAAAGGAAAAAAGGCTTTATTCAGAAAAAACATGAGCTGCCGGGCTGTCTCACCAGGGCAGAGAAAAATGAAAAAATAAAAGAAAGTGGGGAGTTACAGAGACCTCCAGCCACCAGTGTAGATAGAGCACACAGAAGAGGCTTTAGCAAAATCTATGCTGTTTAGCCAAACAAGCAGAAGAAGGAAAGATAACAGCTCCCATCATGAGGAAAAAGGTTCATGTGGGAAAAATCTCGAGACCCCCCTTACCTTCCTAAGGCCTGGAAATTTAGAAGTCCTTCTTCTATGAAGCCATATGGAGGGAAGAGAGGTTGGATCTTATTTCAGTGACTTTTTAAGACCTTGGCCAGGTAAGCCAGAGAGACAGTTGATTGGTCCATACCTGACCAATCAGTTTTAGCATCTAGGTTTGAGCTCTAGCTAGAGACACCTCCCACTCAGGGGGAGGAAGGGTCAGGCCTGGAATCTTTGAACTTGCCTAAAACTGTCACACTACCTTAACTAATTAGATGTCTCAGATATTTGACTTCTTCTTCTACAAAGTGTAACCTCCCCTTTAGACATTCCCAATCCTTGACTGACTGCAGAGAAACTTGAGGAAGTTAATGGTCCTATTAGTTACGTCATTTGGATAATTACCTGATAGGAGTTAATCATCCACATATTGGAGCAAACACCTGTGGGTAGGAAAATTGAATTTTACTAAATGTATTCAAGGATGAAGCCAAAAAAAAGGTTAGGTGAATCTGTGAAGTCCAAGATAAACAGTCCACCATATTGCTTTCCTCCTGAATGGGAATCTATTCAAAGCTAAAAAGACAACTTAAAGGCTGGAGAGATGGCTCAGCAATTAAGGCACTTGCCTGCAAAGCCTAATGATCCTGGTTTGATTCCCCAGTACCTACGTAAAGCCAAATACACATAATGGTGCATGCATCTGAAGTTCATTTGCAATGGCTAGAGACCCTGGTGCACCCATTCTCCCCCCTTTCTTTCTCTCTCCTTACAAATAAATAAATAAAATAAAATTTATAAAAACACCTTTAAGCCCAGCACTTGGAGACAGATTTAGGAGGGTTGCTGTGTGTTCAAGCATAGCCTGGTGCTACAGAGTGAGTGCCAGATTCGCTTGGGCTAGAGTGAGATCCCACCTAAAACAAAGTCCTTCAATGATAGGTTGAGCCCTAGCATTCTTTTTAGGGGCATAGGATAGTGTCTCCTAATTGTTTCTGCAGGGTGTTTTAATTTTGGATAGGGACTGTGGTAGTTTAAATGGATGTCCCCCAATAGATTCAAGAGTCTTTATCAGTTTTTCTCCAGCTTCCTGGATGGAGGAGGTGTCACCTTGGCCTGGCCTTCAGCCCTAAGGTATTTCTAAGATGGATGTGAAATTCCAGCTATACATATGCAAAGAGCAGTCTGAGCTCAGGCCTGAAGGTCCTGCTGTTTTGTTAGTTGAGTTGGAGTGTGCTTACTGGAGGTGCTGGATGGGTCTCATTCTCTGCTTGGATCTGTTAAAGGGGGCCAATCTTTTCCTTCATTATTAAACTTCCCCTGGATCTGTTACTTTAATATTTTCCTCCCAAAACTATGCCTGGTTTGGAGATTCATCCCAGTGGTGTGTGCCTGACTATGACAGGGACCATCTATAAACCACCTCAATTTCCTTCTCAAGCCCAGACATTGGGGTTAATCATGAGGTTAAGTGAGACTTATTTATTTTGGACTATAGTGATTCTTTTTTCTTTTGAGTCTTATTCTTTTTAAAAATATTTTATTTATTCATTTTCAATCAGAGAGAGAAGAGAGAGAAAGAGAGAGAGAGAGAGAGAGCACACAAGGGCCACTACCTTGTGGGTCTGGCTTATGTGGGAGCTGGGGAATTGAACTCGGGGCCTTAGGCACTGGAGGCAAGTGCCTTAACTGCTGAGCCATCTCTCCAGCCCGAGTCTTATTCTTAATGCAGACATCAAATCTCTTTCCAGTAAGTTAGTCCCTACTTTTGGGATGTAAAGAAATTATGCCCTCATTTCACTCTCTTGAAATTTGCACTTGCCTGCAAAGCCTTAAAGGACCTGGGTTGGATTCCCCAGTGCCCACATATAGTCAGATGCATAAATTGGCACATGCATGTGGAGTTTGATCACAGCAGCTAGAGACCCTGGTGTACCCTCTCTCTCCTCTCTCTGTCTCTCTGCTTGAAAATATATTGATTAAAAAAATGGAACACAACTGAGGAAAAACAACAGATATTCAGATACACATGCATGCAGTATACCCATACAGATGCATGCAGTATATCCACACACATGCATACAGCATACCCACACACATGCATATAGTATACACCTCCACATGCAGTATAACCACACACATACATGCAGTATGCTCATACACATGCATGAAGTATACCCACATACATGCATGTAGTATACCCATACATGCCTGCAGTATGCCCACACACATTTATGTAGTATGCCCCCACACATGCATGCAGCATACCCACACACATGTAGTATATACCTCCACATGCAGTATACCCCACACACGCATACAGTATATCCACACACATACATGCAGTATACCCACACATGCCTGCAGAATACACCTCCACATGCAGTATACCCACCCACATACATGCAGTATGCCCCCACACACATACATTATACTCCCACACATGCAGTATGCCCACACACACATGCAGTTTATGCACACAGACACATGCACTATGCCCCTCCACACATGCAGTATACCCACACACATGCAGTATATCACCACACATGCATACAGCACACCCACACACATACATGCATTATGCCCACACACATGCATACAGTATACCCACACATGCATATGCAGTGTACCCACACATATGCATGCCATATACCCACACACATGCATGTAGTATACCCCCACAACATAATGCAGTATGTCCACACACATGCATGCAGTATACACACATACATGCAGTATGCCCCCACATATATGCATGCACTATGCCCTCACACATGCATGCAGTATACATACAAACATACATGCAGTATTCCCACACACATGCATTAAGTATACACACCCACATGCATGCAGTATACACCCACACATGCATGCAGTATACCCACCCATATGCATGCAGTATACTCACACATGCATACAGCATACCCACACACATACATGCAGCATGACCACACACATGCATGCAGTATACACTTCCACATGCAGTATACCCACACAATTCATGTAGTATGCCCACATGCACACACATGCATTATACCCCCCACATATGCAGTATGTCCCCCCATACATACAATATACCCACACACATACATGGAGTATGCCCTCACTCATGCAGGAAGTGCACCCACCCACATGCATGCAGTATATCCTCACAAACATACATGCAGTATGTATGCCCACACACATGCATGAAGTATACCAACCCACATGCATGCACTATGCCCACACACATGCATGAAGTATACCAACCCACATGGATGTAGTATGCCCACACTCATGCATGCAGTGAACCCACATATATGCAGTATACACCCACAAAGCATGCAGTATACTCACACATACATACATCATACCCACACACATACAAACATTATGCCTACACACATGCATGCAATATACCCACCCACACACAATGCAGTATCCCACCCACACACATGCAGTATACCCACACATATGCATACAGTGTACCCACCCACATGCATGCAGTATACACACACATGCATGTAGTATACCCACCCACATACATGCAGTATACCCACACACATGCATGCAGTATGCCCCCACACACATGCAGTATGCCCACCCATGCAATGCAGTATACCCACACATGCATATAGCATACCCAAACACATGCATGCAGTATGCCCACCCACACATGCATACAGCATACCCCCACATGTGTGCACAGTATACCCCCCACACATGCAGTATACTCACCCACACAGTGCAGTATGCCCACACACATGCATGCACTATATCCACCCACCCACATGCATGTAGTATACCCACACACATGCATGCAGTATGTCCACCCACACACATGCAGTATTCCCACACACACATGCACACCTGCATACACATACAAAAAGAAGAGGGAAAAGCTGGGGCTTCCCAGAGGGTGCAGGGAACGAGGGAAGGAAATGAGACTGGGCATCTGTCCTTATGCCCTGCTGCAGGTTTTGGAAATTCCAGCATTAGTTCCCTCCAACGTTTGCCATTTCCTAAAGTTTAAAGGGTGACGACCAAGAAGCAGAAACTGGGACTCATGTCACCAGGCTCGGTGAATTTAAAGCTGGCATATTCTTGGCAGGTTTTGTTCTCCTTTACTTATTAACAGCTGGAATCATGTACCCAGGCCTGTGGTTTCAATCCATGCTATTCTATTTTCATACTTCCACCACTAAGTGCTGGTCAGTGTGACCTTGAGGGAATATTTCTTCCACTTTCCAACTTTTTATCTCTGAGAATGAGATCGTTCACCGCAATATACTTCAACAACCCTGGAAATGATTATTAACACCCTAAAGTAGAGCCAGGCGTGGTGGCACACGCCTTTAATCCCAGCACTCGGGAGGCAGAGGTAGGAGGATCACCATGAGTTCGAGGCTACCCTGAGACTACAGAGTGAATTCTCAGTCAGCCTGGGCTAGAGTGAGACCTTACCTCAAAAAAAAAAAAATACCTTAAAGTCAATAAATGTTCATTATTAAATTTCTTTCATCTCATTCCTGAGTGCTTATTTATGATGTGTAGGTGGTGGTCTAGATTTCTTGTGGCAGTGTTTCCAGTGGTACCCTTTGAAAATGTACTGCTGTTGGAGGCTGCGGAGGTGGCTCAGCGGTTAAAGGCACTTGCTTGCAGAACTTAACGACTCAGGTTCAATTCCCCAGTGCCCACGTAAAGCCAGATGCATAAAGTGGCATATGTGTCTGGAATTTATTTGCAGTGACAGAAGGCCTGGGCACGTCCATACTCAATCTTTCTCTGTGTCTTACTGCATCTTTCTGTCTCTTAAATAAAGAAATAAAAATATTTTATAAAATGCACTGCTAGCCGGGCATGAGCACATGCCTTTAATCCCAGCACTCAGGAGACAGAGGTAGGAGGATGGACGTGAGTTTGAAGCTTCATTAAAACACATAGTGAATTCCAGGTAGCTTGGGCTAGCGTGAGACCCTACCTTGACCTCCCCTCTCCCCCCAAAGAAGGTCTGTGGTTATTTCTGCTTCACTGACAGGAGCAACTTGGACCTCAGCTCCCCTGGATGCTAAAGTCTACACTTTTTGATTTTCTGGGACTTTATACTAGTATCCTGGTGGTCCTACTGTGTGCTGGGCATCATACTGTGTGCTGGGAACACAAGAGTCCGACCTCTTGAAGTGGCAACTATGCATATTTGATATCAGCAGCAAATCAGAGCTACCTGGCTAAATCTTTCCTTCCAGAATTTTCCTTCCTTTTAAAAAAAAACACTTATTTAGTACATGGATTAGTGTGTGTGGGCATGAATGTCCATCCAGCTTCTACATGGGTGGCTGAGTTCCTAAACCTGTACTGGCTGGTTAAGCAACCAACACCTTTTAGCTGCCAAGCACTCTCTCCAGCCCACACTTTTCATTTCTTGTATCCTCTGAGCCTGCATTGCTCTCTCTTTTTATATATTTTATTTATTCATTTTCAATCAGAGAGAGAGAGGGAGGGAGGGAGAACACCAGGGCCACCACCTTGTGGGTCTGGCTTATGTGGGTCCTGGGGAATTGAACCCGGGGCTTTAGGCACTGGAGGCAAGTGCCTTAACAGCTGAGCCATCTCTCCAGTCCTCTCTCTCTCTCTCTCTCTCTCTCTCTCTCTCTCTCTCTCTCTGTCTTTTGAGGTAGGGTCTCACTCTAGCCCAGGCTGACCTGGAATTCACTGTGTAGTCTCAGGGTGGCCTTGAACTCATAGTGATCCCCCTACCTCTGCCTCCCAAGTGCTGGGATTAAAGGAGTGCACCACCACGCTTGGCTTTTTTTTTTTTTTAAAGCAGAGTCTCACTATAGCCCAGGCTGATCTGCAACTCACTCTGTAGTTTCAGGCTGTCCTTGAACTCACTCAGCCATCTCCTCTGTCTGCCTCCTGAGTGCTGGGCTTAAAGGTGTGCACTATTCTCTCTCTGCTTGCAAATAAATAAATAAAAACATTAAGAAAACAAACAGCTGTCCAGATGGCTCAGTGGGTAAAGTGCTTGCTGTGCCAGCATGAGAATCTGAGTTCGAATCCTCAGCATCCCTGGAGAATAATTGGTACGGCAACATATGCCTATGATCCCGTTGTGGAGGAGAGAGACGGGTCCCCAGGACTTGCTGGTAGGCTAGTCTAACCAAATCAATGAGTTCTAGGTTCAGTGAGATTTCCTGTCTCAAAAATTAAGGTTAGGGTCTGGGGAGACTCAGTGGTTGAAGGTGCTTGCTTGCAAAGCCTGTCAACCAGAGTTCCCCAGTACCCACGTCAAGCCAGATGCACAAAGTGGCACATGCATCTGGGGTTCATTTGCAGCCACTGGAAGCCCTGGTGCACCCATACTTTTTCTTCTTTCTATCTCTCTCTTTCTCTCTGTGTTTGTATATATATATATATATATACATATATATGTATATACATAAATACATATATATATATGGTGGAGACAAGAGTACTTCCCATTGTGAATGGAGTGTTGAACAACAATGAAAGACCCTGCCTCAAATGAGGAAAGTGAGAACTGACTTGAAATTTGTCATCAGACCTCCACGTGCATTCCACATACACCAACACATACACACACACACACACACACACACACACACACACACACACCCCAAATAAATAAGTAACCTCAAAGAGCTGGATGAGGTAGCTCATGTCTTGAATCCAGCACTCAGGAAGCTGAGGTAAGAGGATTGCTATGAGCTTGAGGCCAGCCTGGGCTAATGAATGAGTTCCCAGTCAGCCTGGGCTAGAGTGAGTCCCTGCCTCAAAAATATAAACAAAGCCAGGAGTGGTGGTGCACGCCTCTAATCCCAGCACTCGGGAGGCAGAGGTAGGAGGATCACCATGAGTTCAAGGCCACCTGAGACTACAGAGTGAATTCCAGATCAGCCTGGGGTCTATAGAGTAAGACCCTACTTGAAAAATAAAACAAAAAACAACAAAAAAAGAGGGGGTGGAGGTGGCTGGAGAGATGTCTCAGTGGTTACAAGATGCTTGCTTGCAGGGCCTGGTGAGCCAGGTTAAGTTTTTCTTTTTCTTTTTCTTTTTTTAAAATATTTTATTTATTCATTTTTCAAGCAGAGAGATACAGAGAGAGAGAGAGAAAGAGAGATAGAGATAAATAGACAGAGCACCAGGGTCAGCACCTTGTGGATCTGGCTTACGTGGGTACTGGGGAATTGAACCAGGGGCCTTAGGCACTGGAGGCAAGTGCCTTACCCGCTGAGCCATCTCTCCAGCCCCAGGTTCAGTTTTTCAGTACCCACATGAAGAGGTGTTTACTTATTTTAAAGAGAAGGTATTTCTATGGTCTATAGAATGGCCTAGAATTTGCTATATATTCCAAGTTGTCCTCAAAAATCTGTCCTCCTGCCTCAGCTTCTCGAACGCTAGGATTACAAGTGTGTACCAACTCACTTGTCTCTAACCCTATTTTAATGAAAAATTACTATGATTGGTCGAACGAAAGCTTGACTGGGGCTCAAGGATCCATTTCCTAGATGGATCTAGATGGCTCACTAGATGGAGTACCTTTTGGCTAAAGACTAGATATAGTTCCTCTTCAGGTGGGACTCCATGGAAACTCACCATGTGGCAGCTGATTCCTAGGACAAGTCATCTGAAAACACACGAAGATGAAAGCCACAATATCTTTTATTACCTAATCACAAAAGAGCCCATGTTGATCACAAGCCAGCCCCACAGCCAGGCCAGCTCTGACTAGCGAATCCTCCAAAGACCACGATTGGTGAGCTGAATCTGTTTGCTAGTGACAGGTGTCAAACAGTTGGATTTTATGGATATCGTTATGCAGTCAGTGCAATGTGGTCAGTTCACTGATAAGGAGGAGGTGTCTGTGTGGAGCCGCCCCCAGTGGGCTTCCAGCTATGGTTCCGACATTCTCAGGCTCTGGCAAAGAAAACCCAGAAAATGAGAGTGGGCCGAGGGGTGGAGCTCTTCCAGAGACACCTTGAAAACTGGCTATTGTAGGACTTTTAGTTTTTCTTTTTTCTTGAGGTTAGCATTGCTTTCATTTTGTTGGTAGGAAAGATAGACATTTCATGAAAAGTGAAATGCATTATATAACACATCCTATAAAGATCTTAAACCGGGAGTGATGGCTCATGATGGTAATCCAAGCACTCAAGAAACAGAAGTAGGAGGATCACTGAGTTTGAGGCCAGGCTGGGCGAGAGTGAGACTGGACCTCGAAAAAACAGAAAACAAAACAAGCAAACAAAGAAGAAGCAGAGAGAGAGAGAGAGAGAGAGAGAGAGAGAGAGAGAGAGAGAGAGAGAGAGAGAGAGCGCTCTGCAGAAAACGAGGTGGAAATAACACTCGAGACTCTCCTCCATGACCCACTTCTTCCATCTCTGAGGTTCCACCACCTGCCAAAGCAACACCAGCCATCAGCTAGAGACCATTTCGGGGTATTTTACATTCACACTTAATTCCTTCAGAAATTCTAGAGATTCAGGGCTCAACCTCCAAAGCACATCAGGGAACATGATGATACGTGGGACACTGAGAGCAAAGATAAGGAATGTCTTATTTAAACTTTAAAAAAAA
>PVHP010048086.1:0-12644 GCA_004024765.1 Zapus hudsonius | reverse complement strand
GTGCGCAAGTCAGGCCCAAGAACTCAAAACACGAGCCTGTGGGCTTTTCAGATACAAGGGGTAGTGCAGAGGGGTCACCACCCCGCTGGCATACTGGTTTGAACGTCTCTCTTTGTCGGGTAGATGGTGGCCAAGCACGGTGGTACAGTGTTAGCAGGGACCAGGCAGGAGGACCTGGGTTTCAGCCTGGGCTCTCTCTCCAACAACAACAGAAAGATCCTTCGGCTGCAAGCTTCGTACTCCTTACTGATTCTCTACTGGCAGGAACCCGAGTGCCTAGTGAAGTCACCCCGCCTCAGGTGCCCCTCAGGTGCCCCTCTGCCTCCAGCCTGCCCAACACTGTGTGGAAAGAAAAAGAATGCACGCCAGTTAAGCCCAGACTCCTTGAGACATTTGGCCAGTTGGTCACCAAATGTGTTGAGATGTATATGTGAGTGTGATATATATATGTGTGTGATATATGTGTGATATATATGTGTGTGTGATATATATGTGTATGTGTGTGATATATGTGTGTATGTGTGTTATATATGTGTGTGTGATATATGTGTGTGTTCCTTAATTCCTGAGCTGGTGTGGCCAGTGGTTAGAGGACTTGACAACTTATTTCTTCTGCCACACCTGCTGTTACCGGATGCCCAGTTGCCTGCAGGGTCTCCTTCGGGAGGTGGTAGGTTTCATGGGCCCTCTTGAGCAAGGGCCTTTGCTCTCACTCCTCCCTCATTCTGCTCTCTCTCGAGGATGTCTTTCTCTGGAACCCCAATCCCATCCCAGTTAGTACTCTGAAGACTCCATGCATGCGCAGTAGAGCTCCATGGAATGGGAACCTGATCGCTGACCAGTGCTTAGAAAATGGGGTGCATTCCAGGACCTCCCTCACCTACGTGGAGAGCGCCTCAAGCCTCAGCACATTTCTAATGACATAACGACAGCAGGAAGAGATGGCCAGGTGACTGTCATTTGCTGGATTTGCTAGCGTAAAGGGACAACGGAATCGTTAAGGGCCCTAAACTGCTCATTTCTTCCACAGACGGTGTCGTTTCAGTACAGAAAGGAAAGCTAATTCCAGGGGCTCCAAGCTTCTTAATTTAGGGGAGACTCTTCTCCAGACGAGACAAACGCCATCCGGTTTCTTAGAAGGTTCCCTCGTGAACATCTAATGCATTGTAGGTGAGCACGTGGGCTCACGCTCACACACTTGCATTGGTGGGCTCTCTGCAGAGAGCCAGCCTCACTGGCTTTCCTCTTGTAAAAACAGCCTCTCCACACTGGGCTACTTTTAAGCTAAGTGAAGCCATTGCGTATCTCCCTGCAGCCCTCTCTCCTCTCTCTCTCCCCCCTCTCTCTCTCCCTCTCCCCCTCTCCTCTCTCTCTCTGAAACGGAAGACATTTTTGAAAACTAGCAACTTTAAACAAAAATTATGACTCCGGGCGCCCTCTGCTGTCTCTTCTAAGTTCTTCAGCGTTGGTAAAGAGCAAAGTATGAATTCAGACAGGGAAAGTTTTACACTTACACACACACACACACACACACACACACACACAGCCACCATGGAGGCAGGCAATACAGACATACAGTTCAAGACACCAATCCCAGTCACAAGGGCTACATACAACGTATACCATCACCTTGGGGGCTAGGATTTCAACATATGTTTGGGGGGGGGCATTCAGACCACAGCACTGAATGGCATATGAAGGAAAAAGCCATGTGCAGTCATGAGCCTTACAACCATTCCTTAATATGGTTAAATGAGCTGGTAAGTTTAAAAGAAGTCCCAACACTCAGATGCAGCTCTCTACTGGGCTGGGTACTAGGGAAGTCATGGGTCAGCACAGACAGATCCAAGCCTAGTGGAGAAAACAGTAACTGGTCTATGGTGCTGAGAGTGAAATTCAGGGGCATGAGTGAGTCATCTGACTGGCACTGAGGAGGGCAGGTGGGTCCAAAAGAAAGTGTCTAAGTGGGAGAGAGCCAGTCACCGAGGGATGGGAGGCAGAAGGGCGGGGAGATGATGCGTTGAGGCTAGGTGGGCTAGAAGGATCTCATAAGCCATGTTCAGAATGAGGGACATAAGGAGCCCTGGGGTGGGTTTAAATGCTCCGACACTAGCACAGAGGACAGCTGAAGACGCTTCCCGATGGCGGTGGCCTCAAGTAGCAGCACAGTAACGGGAAAGGAGAAAAATTCAAAGCTTACCGGAAAAGTCGGCAACAGTTTAATAATTATCCATGAATTCACTGGGATTCCCGAGCTTGCAAGGCGGGATGGCTGCTTTCTCCTCTTCAATCTCAGTGAGCAGAGGACTTTATGGGGCTGATGTAACTTCAGTGATCGGGTCATGCAAGGTGGCAACAGCTTCTGCCTGGGCTTTTTGTGTGGCTCACCCCTTGTACTGTCAGGGGTGAAAACCTTTGGGGCCTTTGGAGGCACACCCTGGCTTGGTCTTGGACGGCACCTGACAGCTTGCCACGAGGGGCTTAGCTTAATGAGTTTCAGGTGGTGATCTCAGTTGGCCGTTATGCACAGGTTCTTCCCATTAGTCCTCTGATTGGCCAGGAAGCTCTATATATACTGCCTCGTTCCCCGCAATAAAAAGGACACCTTCTTCAACCCACAAGCTGTGTATGTGTGTGTATTTATATGATCACTGTCCTCCTGGGCGGCTGGGCAGTGATATTGTACCTCACCCACATGCTGTGAGGGAGGAGGAATTGCCTGGCTGACTGAATTCCTAAGCTTATGAGGAATAATAAAATGATGTATGTGCTACGCCACTAAGTTTCACAGTGCTTCCGTGACACATAGAACACTGTCCCTAATGTCACTCAACTAAGGAGAGATCTTTTTCTTTCTCATAACTTTACTGCTGACCATCGTGATGTCTGGATTTAGACGTTAGACATCCACAAGGAAAACCCACTCACAAAAGGATCCAACAGAGTTAAGAAATAAGTTGGCTCTGCCTGTTTCTAACAAAATAATACTTCAGGCAAATGACTGACTATAAGAAATACCATTTTTTAAAACTACCGAATTTTAAAGAAGTGCTCACCTATACTTAAGAACTCGATGGGTTCAAGGCTTTGGAGTCACCAACTATTTGATCATGAACATAAGACACATTAGCTACCTCAGAACTAAGACTGAGAACGGGTGAGCTGCCTGTCTTTGCAGCCACACAGGACCAGTCCCCTCTCCTGCTCTCAGGGTAGCTGCGCTGCAAGGCTTCTCTGCATTGCTCACAGAATGGTCTGTCTGGAGTTGGTGTTTACTAACAACTAGGGCCACATTTACTCAAGACCAGGAAGTTAGGAGGCTCAGGAGAGTCCTTGTGCTCTAAATTGCCGATTCTATGGACAATTCTTACTTCAGAATAACAATCAAGAACACATCCTTCACTCTGGAAGCAGCACTTTGTTTTATTTTGTTTTGGTTTTTCGAGGTAGAGTCTCGCTCTAGTCCAGGCTGACCTGGAATTCACTATGTAGTTTCAGGGTGGCCTCAAACTCATGGCAATCCTCTTACCTCTGCCTCCCAAGTGCTGGGATTAAAGGAAGCAGCACTTTGGAACAAGTCTACAGCACCCCTGGCCTTTGCTGCCGACTCAGCATCCCCCTGGGCCTTCAGAAACAACAGGACCAACTGAGATGGGCTCCTGCTGCAGGTCAGTGGCCACTGTGCAAAAAAATACTTCAGCTGCTGGATTCCAAAGGGTCAGAGAAGTGCTGATCCATTCTTGTGACACATCTTTTACAATAATAAAAATAACAATGACACACCCAAAGAGAAAATCATTAGTAAACAAGATGTTTATGATCCACAGGAAAATAAGTACTACAGGTTGTTTATTGGCATTTACTTTGAAAAGCACAAGGCATGCCCATAACTAAAGTTATAATTATATAAAGTTGGCATAGTTATCAGTTCTGAGAGCTAATTTCTAGCCTTGTTTATGTACCGAGAAAAGAAAACAAGCACTCTCAAGATGTCTGCACAGGTTCCTTTTATTTCTCCTATTGTGAAGAACCTTGAATGAGGACTTCAAGTTTACATGAATACATTGCAGCATTATTTTGCAGATGGAGAGAAGAGGGCGTCAAGGACTTTGTCGAGGGTCATGAAGATAAATGACAGCAGAGCAGTGAGAAAACCCTTGGCTATTTCCCAACACGGGAGAACAGGTCTCAGATCTACTGAATTCAGCAATGGCCTAACCTGCAAGTCATGACTCCCTTGGAAGTTCAGTCAAGCTTGATCACAGTTACAGGGTAAAACTGCTTCTTGCTGATGGGTACCGGGTTCCATGCTGGTGCCGTGAGCTGCACTGGAGATGTGTTCTTTCCTCGGCATTTGACACAGGGAAAGCTTCCTTTCTGAGAGAGCGAGCAGAGCTTCCCTTGCTCGATCTAGACCTTCACAGTGGCACCTCACCTCTCTGATCAGCATGCTGGTCACCACTCGGTGAACTTGGGACTTAGGGAGGAGACTGTTATAGTGCCCATGGAAGTAAGAAGCTGACCTCGTGAAGAAGACGATGATTCAAGTCCCTCGGGTATATAAGAAGGCTAAAAATAGTTACTCAGTTAGTAGGGACTGGCTAAGGGGTTGAAAGGTCCGACGGCTGACTGTCCTCCTCTTCAATAGCAACGTGGGAGAGTTCCTGTCCCTGGGGGTGTGACAGAGCAGTGCATCTAAAGTGTAAGTGGTGACTTGACCATTTATGTGCAGATTCCCATAGATCTCTTCAAATTTAGCCATAAGGGTGGGCTTGTCCTCCAATTTTTCCCTCACTTTTGTCAGCTGGAAAAAAAAAGTAGTTAATTACATCTCCACAAGATTTCTTTGTATTCTCTAAGAAGCAGAGCTAGACATGCAAAAGTGAACAGCATATACCTAAAGTGACAAAACCCAGGGCACATAGAAGCATGGCTATTATAAGAGATTCTACAAGCTACACAGAAAATTCAGAATTAGTACTTTCAGGCATACCTATTATCTTAAAAAAGGGAATTCAAATGCCCTATAGCATACAGAACAAAATAACTGGGAAAGGTCAATGGAGTCAACTCCATTGATGAAAGCAGAAGACAGGGCCAAGTCACATCAGATTTTTATATAGTTCATGGTAGGATTTTGGAACTTATTTTAAAAGATAGCAGTTTTGAAGTGGTCTATGATATAATTTAGGTTTAAAAAATGGCAAAGAGGGCCTGGAGAGGTGGCTCAGCAGCTTGGGGGCTTGCTTGCAAAGTCTAAAAGCCCAGGTTTGATTTCCCAGGACCCATGTAAAGTCAGATGCACAGAGTGGCACATGCATTTGAAGTTCACTTGCAGTGGCAGGAGACCCTGGAATGCCCTTTCTCTATCTGTCTCTCTTTCTCTGCTTGCAAATAAATAAATAAAATATTTTTAAAAGACGATTTACCAGCCGGGCGTGGTGGCGCACGCCTTTAATCCCAGCACTCGGGAGGCAGAGGTAGGAGGATTGCTGTGAGTTCAAGGCCACCCTGAGACTACATAGTGAATTCCAGGTCAGCCTGGGCTAGAGCGAGACCCTACCTCAAAAACAAAAACAAAACCAAAAAACAAAACAGAAGACAATTTACCAAAAACAAACAAATAATAAATAACACCCTCCCCCCACTAATCTATAAATGAAAAACCTAGCTGAGCATGGTTCCATATTCCTATAATCCCAGCAATGGGGAGGTAGCCACAGGAGAACCTACTGTTCAAAGCCAGCCAGGACTCAAACAAACAAAACAAACAATAACAAAAAATTAAAAGACCTGCACTGGGTTTAGACAGGAAGGCTTTCTGACTTAAGATACTGGCCCTTATCCCTACATAAATTTGCATATGAAACGGTATCTATCTCAGGACCTTCTATTCTGTCCCTTTAGTTGGCCTATTCATGAGTTAAGCAAGAGTTTGAATTCTAAAAGCTGCAACATGCTTTATTAGCCTCTAGGCCAGGTATCTCTTATTGTTCCTTGTATACAAGGTTTCCCCAGCTACTTTTGCTTCACTTAAACAACAACAACAACAACAACAACAAAATAGAGATATTTTTATTGGGATAGTTACAGTATCATAAGGTGGGTTAAGTGCCTTAACCTCTGGGCTATCTCTCCAGTCCTGATTTTTAAAAGAAAGTAATAGGTACTATAACCTATTATGGCTGACAGCACTGATCCATGGTAAGGACATACTGATGAAACTCAAAAAAAGCCCAAGACAACTTCTAGGCTGATGCCCAGAAGCAGGGCAAGGGGTACGGGATCTAGTGTACAAGTGAAGAAGCTGGCAGGGAGAGGTGAGTGAAGGTACCATGGGCACAGTGATGGATGACAGGGAGAGGTGAGTGCAGGCACTATGGACACAGAGTGATGTGAACCAGAGCCTGATGATATGCTAGACATTTTTTTTGATTGTTTCTCTTCCTTCTATGAAAAAGGAAGCAATGTTATCAATGAAGAGTGAGAAGCTACTAGATGCTTGAGGGGAAGAGAAAAGGTGTAAAGCTATCGTACAGGAGAAAAAGTGAGAAGATTCCTAGGAAACAGAGCAAAGAAAAGAATAGCAAAAGAAAAACATTTCCCTGGAATTTCAGAGGAAATATTCAGTGGGAAGAAAACAGTCTTTGCACTCCCACAATCAAGTCCTGAAGCAGTTTCAACCCAGACTGTGAAGAAGGCCCTAAACTTTTAAATACACTCACCACTTCCTCTGAGAATGCAGTTCTTTTTACAAATTTTGATATGCTGCCTTCTGCTGCGTTCTGTAGTATCTTTATCAGATTTTCCCACATATTTGACTGTATGTGGATTACAACCTGAGTACAAAGAGAAACAGGAACACAAATGAGCCCACGCCTCCATGCGGCCACACTTGCCTGCACTGCACTGCACTGCACGGCGTGCCCCTGACCTCGCTTGATGCCCTTTCCTCATTCAGTTGTCACACAAGTTAAAATCCTGAAAAACAAAACAAACCAGGAAGTGTTTTGAATGTATGCTCCTCTCCAAAACTTACTTTCCAATAGCTAATCAAAATGCCAGGACTACGGAACTTGCTAAATGACAGAAGCCAGAGCAAACACAGAGTGTGGAGGTTGGGTGCTTGCGATGTGACTCTGGGTCAGGTGCTTAAAAATTTCCTCATTTGTAAAATGGGGAAAACACCTTTAGAACCCACATTTTGTGTTCTATTTTGTAAACATTTAGTGAGACACTGGCACACAGGAAGCATACAACGAAAATATTAGTTCTGTCCTTTTTATTTCCTCAGTATTCTAGACCCAGACAAGGCCCCACACAGATGACACAGGTAACCCAGGTAAGCCAACTGAGATGCGCCTTGGCAGACTGGCAATGTCGTAAGAATGAAAATGAACATCTCAGTTCCTCCCTTGACTACACCATAGTGTATGAGCTCATTAATCACAATGGCATCACGAGAGCACCACAGATGGGGAGCAATTAACATGCTCAAGGCTCAGAAAGAGGCCCACAGTCCAGCTCCACTTTCTCCTCTTCCACCCGTAGCCTTCCAAAGTGTGCCTCTACCACTCAGCACGTGCCCTGACTACACCCAAGCACATTTCTTGCCCACCACAAGTGTGGTGTCTCCGTCGCTCACAGGGTAATCTTCACATAGATGAGCTTCATAAATGACTATTCTTTGGAACTGAATGAAAATGTTGGACAATTAAGTCATTGTGCACAAACAAAATATTTCACTACATTTATTTTAGCTCACCCTAAACCATAAGGAAATCACTTACATTTAAATTAGCGCAGATTGTACTCTCTGGATTCATGATTTGAGAAAAAATAGACATAGCTTTTTCTATCTGGTTCTGGAAGGAAAAGAGAATCAGATGAGCGATACTATTATCATATGATCCCTTAGAGAAGGCAGGATATTCTTTTTTTTAAATTTTTTAGAAAAATATTTTATTTATTCATTTTCAAGCATATAGATACAGAGAGAGAGAGAGAGAGAGAGAGCGAGCGAGCACCAGGGCCACCACCTTGTGGGTCTGGCCTATGTGGGACCTAGGGAATTGAACCCAGGGCCTTAGGCACTGGAGGCAAGTGCCTAAACCGCTGAGCCATCTCTCCAGCCCCAGGATATTCTTCTTATTCACTGGGTCCCATGGTTTTGAAATCAATAAAGGAGGTTTTTCAGAAATCAAAATTAAACATTCCATCAAATGTTTCACCCAATGACACCGTATTATATGTTTTAACAATCTATTGGAGTCTAGTTTTAAGTTGGAAACATTAAAGTAGCATTTCCTCCTTCTGCTGGACCCAGCCTTCAAGAAAAGCAGGAGTGGGAAAGAGAAGGCCAGCCCCATCATTGACATACGGAGAACACTGAGGCCTCGAATGGCAGAAGAGGTGGGAGCACTGCTGGAGCCCTTCAAGGTGGAGCTGCAGGCAAGCCCGGTTCAGGAGAAAGCAGCAAGAGGGGCCAATGGCATGCATCTGGGAAAAGGCCCCCACAGCATAGTTCTCAGAGTTCTCCATGGGCACAACTGGAAATACAGTGACAGTGATGAGAGTAGACTGTAAGATTAGTCTAGGGACCTTCCAGGACCTCTGGAAAGCAGAGGTAAGCTGGCCCAAGGACATCTATGGAAAGCCACCCTTGCAGAGGGGAAATGTGTCCCACAACAGTGAGAAGAGGCTGCTCACTAGAAATGCCTCACTGCCTGTTCCCACAGACCAGGGAGAAACAAACCTGGCCACACCTGAAGGCAAAACTCTACAAGTTACGTAAGTTGCCCACTCTCTAGACTAGGGCTCCGGTGTCTCTGTCTCTCTGACACAAATTTCCGATAAATTTCTATTCTAAGAGAAATCTGGATTTTCCAGTGATGAATAATCAAAAAGGAACCAGCACAAGAACTCCATAAAGAGATTTTTTTTTTAAATAAAAGAGTAAACAGTGCAACAAAAATAAGAAAGTAACTCGTAGATGAGGAAAGTGCAATCCAGAGGTGTTTTCATGGATAGAGGACAGAATGAGCAGAGTGAATAAGACACACCATCAGCAGGAAAACAAGCCAGGCAGGCCCGAGGCTTCTCACAGCAATACTCCAAGCTAGAAGACACAAAAGCAATGCTTACAAACAAGTGCTACCTCAGAATGGTAATCTGGCCAAACTATCGGAGAAGTACAAAAACAATAGGAAAATAAAGTAATTTTTAGGGTCTCACTAGCCAAGACTAACCTGGAACTCCCCAGCTGGCCTCAACTCACAGCAATCTTCCTACCTCAGTTTCCTATATGCTGGGATTAAAGGCATGTGCCAACATACCTGGCTCAAATTAAGTAATTTTAAAGGCTAAAAACTCAGGTAAATCAAGTGTAGTGGAACACACTTTTAATCCCAGCAGTCAGGAGGCAGAGGTAGGAAGATCACTATGAGTTAGAGGACACCCTGAAACTGCATAGTGAATTCCAGGTCAGTGTTGTCTAGAATGAGAGCCTACCTCAAAAAACAGAAACACCACCAAAAAAAAAAAAAAAAAAAACCAAAACCAAACAAACAAAAACCCTCAGGTAATATTGTTTCTTGGAAGAAGACACATTTTGAAACCAAAAAAGAAAAGATTAGAAAAACAGCCATCAGTAAACAATGAACTCACTGAACTACAGAGGACCAAAATGAATGTGGGGACCATGGCTATGTAATGGTGTTAATGTTAAACACCTAAACACCAAGGAACACTAGCCAAAAGAAGGGAATGACCTGAGGGTCAAAACTCATGGGTAAAGCTGACAAACTGGGTATATCTGAGAGAAAGCAAACACTAGGAAAGGTAACATGCCTACAGCCAAACCACCCTGAATATGCCAATCTCTGAAAGGTAACATATCAAGTAAAACTAGGTGATGGAGAAGGAATAAAGTAAGAGACATAAAAAGACAATACACTATTCTCACTACTGACAGGAATTGTCAAAGGAATTAGATTGAGAAAATTAAACACCAATATGGTTTTAAAGTAAGCACAAAGCAACAATATAAGCCACAGAAAACCACCACATGGCGTAAGATATTTTAAGTTATAAAAATACAAAGCCTCAAATAAAATGTCACTGAAGAGCAGGTATATGTCATAAGAATATAAATGGGTTAAGACTAAAACAAACAATTCAGAAAGATTGTGGACAAAGGACAGGAAATGCAAGCAGAAACAAGAACAAAAGTAGTTGTATTAGTAGACAAGGCTGGATTTGGGCATAAGCATTAATACAACCAAGGAAGGCACTTTACAATGCTAAACTGAAATCTTATGAAGATGAAATAAGAGGATGATTGGTCTGTGTTCCAAACAGTATAATTTATGCTTCATAAAGGGAACACAAGAGCTATAAGAAGAGACTTTGACAGGTTAGTAAGAGGATAAAACAGCTTCCCTGGACAGAAGGGAAGCTTAGTAAGGTAGAGAAACGATCATGGTCCAGTGGGCACCTGGTAGGGATTGATCCTCCTAAACCTTCCCTTCAAGGACTTTCCCAGCATTAAATGGAATATTTAATATTTACAAGTAACTATTCTAATTAGTTCTAGTGGTAAATACTTGCTTCATTAGAATTTTTCTACCAAATGGCTTCCTTTTGCTACATAGTATTTAATATGTTTTAGTCCTAATCAGAAATCTCAGAGGCAGGGCTCTTTAAGAAAGGGGTCTTCTAGCTCTCTGCCCTTCATTAAGATCCAACCTCAGGGATTTCTACTCTTCTCTCTGGGCCTCAACTACCTCATCTGTTCAGTGTGGGGTTGAGGATTAGAATAACAAAGCCTCAACTAATTAATAGTCGTTGGTTCTCACTATGAAACCCCATTCTAGCAAAGGGCTGATCCACTGATTCACTTTGGAGAACATTAAGTTAAAGTGCTCTGAAAATGTTACACTATTTGCATTTTTCCTGTAATTACCTAAGAAATTTCTCTCAGAGCGTGACTTCCCTCTGACTTTCCACAGGATCTCAGCCAACCCACTCTAAATAGAAATGCATGCTGGGTCTTCAACTATAAATAAAACCGCTCTTTGCAGGCATAGGTATATTTGTAGGATGCCATGGTAACAAAGAAAGGCACTGCTCTAGTCAGAAGGGGAATGAAAAACTAAGACAAGCAAGAACAAGGGATAGTAAAACACTGCCCAATCCCAGTTCATTTCAGATCTCCCTCTCCCTAAAGCCTTACCTGATTCAGAGCTAATGCCACAGCAAAACACGATGCTCTCCTGGACAGGATGTCTCCTTTAATGAGGGCCTCTTCTCCTAATGTAGTACAGATTTTAAAAGATTCGAGACTATTCTGTGAGGAGACAGGATTGCTTAGTAAAATCACAAACCTTCAAGTTTAATAAAATAATTAATAGTGCTCAGTATTTTGTCTTCCCTTTTGTAAGAATTTCCCAGAGCCTACCTCAAGCCATTTAAAAGGCTTTATAGAGACTTTTTGCAAATGGACTGGGCTAGCTACATGTTAGTAGCTCAAATCTAAATTAACTTTACTTTTCAATCTGTCAACTTTCTGTTGTTGGGCAGTAAGCCCCCAGTTCTATTGTATGTGGGTAGGCTAGTTTCTGTGCATGTAAGCAAACTAGTTTCTAGAAAAAGCCCCATGGTGGGCAAATACAGTCAACTGAATAGTACTCTCATGTTCAACAGAAGAAACTTTTTGGGGGCAGGGGGGGTCTAGCTTGAAAATATCCATGATGTAAGCCACTGATCTGAAAATATTAATACTATGTTGAGCATAAGTTATAAAAGTATCCCGTGAAAACAGAAACCTCAAAAAAAATCAAGAATATGATACACCAACCAGCAAGGCAGTAATGGTAAACCAAAGCCCCTTCCACCATGCTACTGCAGGTGGATGAGGGTTATGACAGCAGCCTGCATCTGTGTCTGTCCATCATGACAGGGCTCAACACTCAATCCTCCAAAGAAAGTCTGGGTTTCATGTAGCTCCTTGACTTGGAATCTGACCAACTACATTTTCCAACTTGTCTCCACTGAGTAAAACAAGTTACTCTTAGATACAACACAGGAAGAAACGTCCTCTGGGCCTTCCTAGGAAGTAGAATTAACTCTTCAATTTAGCAGCCCCTCAGGGAAGTTGGGGCTCCCTGTGCTGAATGACCCATGTTCTAGAGTTGTATGGCATGCATGATGGAGAGAAGACTACAGCCCTTGGGCCAAATCTAACTTACAGCTAAGACTGGTTTAAATTTTTTTAAATGCTTGTAAAACCCAAAACAAAGAATATGTGACGTCAATCTGGAAGGTCTGGAAGCCTGAATTATTTACTATCCATCCTTTTATAGAAAAAGTCTGCTTGTGTCTCAAATAAACGATCATTTCAGAGCTATAGAAGCTGACTCTAGCTCAGTTAAGACGAAACTTTATTTCTTGACTTCCAGTTTGGAATTTTTTTCCTACTGTAATCAACCCAGTAAATTTATGCTGCTACACTTAAAAAAATTTATTTTTGCAAGCAGAGAGGGGAGAGGGAGAGGGAGAGGGAGAGGGAGAGGGAGAGGGAGAGGGAGAGAGAGGGAGAGAGAGAGAGAGAGAGAGAGAGAGAGAGAGAGAGAGAGAGAGAGAGA
>PVHP010048085.1:0-12658 GCA_004024765.1 Zapus hudsonius | reverse complement strand
AAAAAAAAGGGCATTTTTGTCTCAATGCCTCTCACCCAGCAGCCTCGCCTTCTCTTACCTATCCTGCTTAAAGCAGCACACTCCCCGGTTCCTGTCTCCACCTACTCTGCACTGTCAGTCCTCTGCTCTCTGCTGGCACAACCTTGGGTCTGGAAGTAAAGACTTATCTAACAGGAGAGACAGGTGTGGTAGGCTGCCTGGGAAGAAATGACAGTAGAGGTAAGGGAAAAACTTCTAGTGTCCAGGCCGGTGGTAAGCACCCTGTGAATCTGCTTTCTCCCTGGTGGGGACTTGGCGTGGCATTGAGGTCCTGTTTCCACTTGTGTGGGGATGATGGATGCTGCTGTTGAGTGGAGCGCACCAGTTCAGGGATCCCTTCAAATTCATTTCCCAATCCAGGCGTCTTGACAAAAGATGATGGAAAAGAGATTGCCTTAAATAGCTGGAAGATTAATTTCTCTTGACAGTTCCCAAGCATCCAAGGGACAAGGCTTTTTAAGTGATGTCTGACAATTTCTCCTGCCATACACAATTCAGTGACCAAATTTTTGGCTTCTCTGGGTAGGTGCTGGTTAAAAAGAAAGCAAGCACTCCTGGAGGCCCTGCAAGCCGGGAACACTGGGGTTGAAGGCAGATGTGCCTTAAAGCATCTATCCACTAGGCTAGGGAGGGCAGCGGGGAGGAGCCTCTCTACAAGGAGCCTAGTGTTCCGGAGGGAAGCCAGGTAGGTGAGCAAGCAGGAAGGAGGAAGGACAGTTAAAGGAGCCTGAGATGTAGAGTGTTCCCCTCTTGGGCAAAACCAGAAGGTCAGTGTCTCTTGACGTCCTCAGCTAGTGGATGAGAAAACTGCCAGAGCCATTTAGAGAGAGGAAGTGCACATTCTTTGAGGGGAAATAAACCAGCTGATTTATTCTGACCCAGGAAATCCACGTGGTGCATTAGAGGAAGGAAGAAGTTGGATGAGACCCTACCTCGAAAAACAAAACAAAACCAAAAAGCTGGGCATGGTGGCAAACTCCTGTAATCCCAGCTCTTCAGGAGATGGAGGCTTCTGGGAGGATCATGAATTTAAAAACATCTTTAGCTAGCTAGTTTGAGGCTAGCCTGGGCTACATTAGATCCTATCTCACAAAATAAATAAGGCCTAGGGAGATTACAAAAAAGGTAGGATGAAAAGAAAGTAAGAAGGGGAAGAAATTCTGAAACATTTTTCCCTCATTTTAGGAATAACAAGAAGGTTGGGTCCAATTAGCCGGGCGTGGTGGCGCACACCTTTAATCCTTTAAACTCAGGAGGCAGAGGTAAGAGGATTGCCATGAGTTCAAGGCCACCCCAAGACTACAAAGAGAATTCCAGGTCAGCCTGGGCTAGAGTGAGACCCTACCTCAAAAAAAAAAAAAAAAAAAAAGAATGTTGTCTCCAGCAAGAATCTATGTGATGTGATCATTTTGATTTTGGTCGTTGTTTGTTTGTTGTTTTGTTTTTTCAAGATAGGGTCTCAGTCTAGCCCAGGCTGACCTGGAATTCACTATGTAGTCTCAGGGTGGCCTCGAACTCACAGTGATCCTCTTACCTCTGCCTCCTGAGTGCTAGGATTAAAGGTGTTCGCCACCATGCCCAGCTTTTTTTAAAAAAAAATATTTTATTTATTCATTTTCAAGCAGAGAAATACAGAGATAGAGAGAGAGAGAGAGGGAGAGAACACTAGGGCAACCACCTTGTGAGTCTGGCATATGTGGTTCCTGGGGAATTGAACCCGGGGCCTTAGGCACTGGAGGCAAGTGCCTTAACCGCTGAGCCATTTCTCCAGCCCTCAGCTTTTTTTTTTAAAATTCATTTATTTTCATATGTGTGTGTGTGTTTAGGATGGGTACTCCACCGTCTCTTGCTGCTACAAATAAATGCCCACCTGGCTCTAAGTGGGTGCCTCAAGGAATTGAACCTGGGCTGGCAGGCTTTGAAAGCAAGCATCATTAAAACTGCTGAGCCATCTCCCCAGCCCCAGGATTTGAAACTGATCAGCAAACCATGACCTTAAAACTCAAGGGCTTTATGATTTAAAAATTCATATATTGCAACCAAGCATCTCCACTGTTTTGTGTTTGTTACTTGCTTGTTTTTGTAAATTCTAGTTTCCTCAGGAAGCCAGAATCATGTTGGGAGAGCTTTAATTATAGCTAGCAAGAGGAGAGCAAACAGCAATTCCAAGGGCCCTGGCCCTGGACAGCAGCTGCTGCCTCCTCCCCAATCCCCAAGCTGCCCCTCCTTTCCCCAAGCTAACCAACTGTCCACATCCTCAGGACTCCCCCAGGCCTGGCCTCAGAGCCAAATTCTAGCTTCCAGAGACTCTGTGCCCCACTGAAGCATTTCAACAAAAATCATTCCTAAAATGTCCACTTCACAGTTGTTAGTGGGTCAGGCAGAAATTCTACCCATGTCAGCGTTTTTGGGTTTAACTCAACTCCTGCCTGGAAGAAGCTTTTGCCTCTGGTTAGGGGCCAAGCCTAATTTGGAATTTAACCCTTCGTTGTCCAGATTAAGATTAAGCTGTCACTAGACATAAATAGTTGACTTGGTTTATTTGAAAGGAAATAAGATATCATGGACTCAAACTCTGGCTTTTTGAGGTAGAGTCTCACTAGCCTAGGCTGACCTGGAATTCATTCTGTAGTTCCAGGCTGGCTTCGAACTCACAGCAATCCTCCAACCTCTGCCTCCCAAGTGCTGGGATTTAAGGCGTGTACCACCACAGCCCATCTTTTTGAGGAGGGTCTCATGTAGCACAGACTGCCCTCCAACTGACTACTTAGCCAAGACTGGTGTTGAACTCCTGATCATTCTGCCTCTGCTCCTCCAGTACTAGGGTTACAGGTGTAAACCATCATGCCCAGTTTTCAATCTTTTATGATACTTCCTACCGATCTCTTTTCTCAGGCACTCTCTTGTTGATCACATTTCCCCTATGCCTTTTTTGTTTGTTTTGTTTTTCTAAGTAGGGTCTCTCTCTAGCCCAGGATGATCTGTAACTCATGTAGTCTCAGGGTGGCCTTGAACTCATAGAGATCCTCCTACCTCTGCCTCCCAGTGCTGGGACTAAACGTGTGCACCACCATGCCTTGCTCTTCCTCTATATTTTCTTGCTTTACAACAACAACAAAAAAATCCCCCTTTGCAGCCGGGCGTGGTGGCTCACACCTTTAATCTCAGCACTCGGGAGGCAGAGGTAGGAGGATCACTGTGAGTACGAGGCCAGCCTGAGACTACAGAGTGAATTACAGGTCAGCCTGGACTAGAGCGAGACCCTACCTTGAAAAACCAAAAAAAAAAAAAAAAAAAAATCCCCCTTTGAGTCAGTTTGCACCTGTAATCCCAGTATCTGGGAGGACTGCCATGAGTTCAAGACCAACCTGGAATACCAAGTGAGAATTTGTCTCAATTTACCCCCCAAATAATAAACACAATTATAATCCTTTAGGGCCCTGAATGTTGGCACATGCCTTTAATCCCAGCACTGGGAGGCAGAAGTAAGAGAATCACTGTGAGTTCCAGGCCAGCCTGAGACTACATAGTGAATTTGAGGTCAACCTGGGCTACAGCGAGACACTACCTCAAAACAAACAAAAAAAAATCTACTTGGGGAGCTGAGGGTATAGTTCAGTTGAAAAATGTGTGCTTAGCATGTGCGAGTCCATGGATCCAAAAAATGCAATAAAAATATTCTCATCTTTCCTCTACAGTTGAAATATATATATATTTCACACACACACACACACACACACACACACACACACACACATATATATATCAGCTGGGCATGGTGGTGCATACCTTTAATCTCAGCAACCAGGAGGCAGAGGAAGGAGGATCACACTGTGAGTTCAAGGCCAGCCTGCCTGAAAGGAAATCCAGGTCAGCCTAGGCTAGAGCTAGACCCTACCTGGAAGAACAAAAACAAACAAGCACTGCTTATGGCTTTGAATGTAAGGAGGAAAGGTTTCCGCTCACTGCAGGGTACTCAGAAAGCTGCTGCTGCTATCACAGAAGAGACACATGGAGGGGGAGAGAACAAGGGACAGATGAGAGGTAAGAACAGGCTTGATGGAGCAAAGGGCAGAGATGTGGATGGAGACATGGACAGGTAGAGCTGGGCGGGAGGAGACAGAAGGACCACAACAGAGCCCCTGGGGAAAGATTGGGGTGAGGAAGAGGCTCAAAGCCAATGCACAGTGAACTATGTCCCCTGGAGACATAGCTTCTCCAGTCATACATAATGACCACGTGGCTCTGAGCTGCCCCCGTACTGTCAGAGTCACTTACATCCTGCGAGAGTCTCTCTAGGCCAATACCATTGGTACAAGGTGGAAAAGAAAGTCTGAGCTCTTCTTGCTCCCTTCTCGGCCAGAGAGGCCACAGACAAGTAGAAATTGCTCTAAAGCAACAGGATAAATCAGGCAGGATTTGGTACTTTGAACAGGTTTTTTTAGGGTCACTAAAGAGGGCTCTTTTTCCCTCATCTCCATAACTCCTGGCAATAGATACAGCATCCATACAAATATTCCCTTTTAAAAATATTTTTATTTATTTATTTGCAAGCAGAGATAGAGAGAAGGGAGACATAATTGGCACTTCGGGGGCCTCCAGCCACTGCAAACAAATTCCAGATGCATGCACCACTTTGTGCATCTGGCCTTATGTGGGTGCTAGGGAATGGAACCCAGGTTGTTAGGCTTTGCAGGCAAGTTCTTAACCACTGATCCATCTCTCCAATCCCCTTAAATTTTAATTTTTTTTTCTAGGTAAGGTTTTGCTCTAGCCCAGGCTGACCTGGAATTCACTATGTAGTCTCAGGGTGGCCCTGAACTCACAGCCATCCTCCTACCTCTACCTTCTGAGTGCTGGGATTAAAGGCCTGTGCCACCACGCCTGGTTTATCCCTTCTACTCCTTTGGGAGAGGATACATTCCAAGACCTCTGGATTAAACCCTAAATAAAGGTGCCTTCAACCTACAGCACACAGGCTGACTGCACCCTAAAATAGCTGAGCAGAAGAGGGGGCGGAAAGATTGTGAGAGCTGTGGTGGGGGAGACTATCCAGAGGCATGGAACCTCTCAGTAACAACACACTTGGGCCAGGAGAACCAGGCTGAGTACTAGGCTATACATGGTCCCCTGCCACAAGGACTGATCCAGACGACCCACGGAAGTGGATATCCAGCTGATTGGGGATGGGGAGGGGGGCATTGGGGAATTGGGGATAACAACTCATTGTTTGCCCACTAAATAATGTAACTCATTATAGTCAATAAATATATATATTTAAAAAAAACAAAAAATTAAGTAAATACAAGAGTGCTCCCTTGGAAGCACATATGCTAAAACAGCAATGATGCAGAGGTGAGCACAGCACCTGCACAAGGATGACATGCAAAGTCTTGAAGCACTCCATATTTTTCAGAAAAAAAACAAAAGTAAATCATAAAAGCAAAATAAAAATAAAGCTGGGCATGGTGGCACATGCCTTTAATCCCAGCACTCAGGAGGCAGAGGTAGGAGGATCACCATGAGTTCAAGGCCACCCTGAGAACAGAGTGAATTCCAGGTCAGTCTGGACTAGAGCGAGACCCTACCTCGAAAAACCAAAATAAATAAATAAATAAATAAATAAATCAAAATAAAATAAAAATAAGAAGAAAGAAAAAAGAAATACATATTGAATTATAGATTCACCTTTTTACTTGAAGTAGCTTACAGCTTCTGTTTGGCATATCTAAATTGTCAGCATCATTACCTTTTGTTTTGGGTTTGTTGTGTTTGTAACATCACTACTGCACTTTGAAGACACTGGTGAGAAAAAGGAGCCAAGAGTGATACGTGACTGTTCTTGTTTGTGAAATCCCAAAGGAGCCACAGTATGGTAAAATGGAACTTGCCATAGAGTAAGGCCAAGGTCCTTCATCCCTTCCTTCCTTCCTACCTTCTCTTCCTTCCTTAGTAAAAAGCAGAAAAAGATTTATTTAATGTGGCCACATTTTAAAATTTTATTTATTTATTTATTTGCAATGAGAGAGAGAGAGAGAGAGAGAATGAGTGCAATAGCCCCCCCCCCCAGTCCCTGCAAATGAACTCCAGATGCATGTGCCATTCAATGCATCTGGCTTCATGTGAACCCTGGGGAACCGAACCCGGGTTGTTAGGCTTTGCAGGCCAAATGCCTTAAGCAATGAGCCATCTCTCCAGCCCCTATTTATTGATTTTATTTTTTAGATATGTATTGTAGGCTGGCCTCATGACCTCAAATTCACTATGTAGCCAAAGCAGACTCAACTACTCTGACCTCTTCCCTTCTACCTCTACGTACAGACTCCTAGGACTACCCTGTGGTCTATGCAGCGCTGGGGACTGCTCACTATACACGCTCAGCAAGCACTCCACCAACGGAGCTGTTTCTCCAGCCCCCAAAGTGTTTCTGACACTCATTCATGAACACACATTACAACTGGAATGCAAGGAAATCCTAAGACAGTGGAGGGAGAACATTTCCTCTGCATGCTGAGGCAGGGAGAGTGGTGAGTTCCAGGCCAGCCTGTGGTGAGTTCCAGGCCAGCCTGTGCCAGAGAGAGATGTTATCAAAACAACAACAAAAACACAGTAACAAGCCAATTACATAGTTCTGTTATTTCTTTTCTAGAATTACAGGCATGTGCCACTATGCCCAATGACAATTTCTTCTACATTTAATAAAAGTCAAATTCAGAACATTTTACCTTAAAAATCAAATCTGCTCTTGCTTCCGGCACACCACAAACATCTCTATGCTTCGTTGAGCGTACTTTCTCTGTTGCCTGCCCTCTGTCTCTTTTGGTTTGTTTTTGATTTGTCTTAAATATTTCTATTTTATTTATTTGAGAGAGAGAGAGAGAGAGAGAGAGAGAGAGAGAGAGAGAGAGAGAGAGAGAGAGAGTATGGGCTTGCCAGGGCCTTCAGCCACTGCAAATGAACTCTAGACACGTGCCCTTGGGCCTTCAGGCTTGTCAACTGCTGAGCCATCTCTCCAGCCCAGTTTTGTTTTGAACGCAGGTTCACTCTAGCCCAAGCAAACCAGGAATGCAAGGGCTACCTCCTACCTCAGCCTCATGAGTGCTAGGATTAAAGGCCTGTGCTACCACACCTGGCCTTCTTCTGTCTTTAGATCTTTTTTTTTTAATTTAAAATGTTTTATTTATTTATTTTCAAGCAGAGAGAGAGAGAGAGCACCAGGGTCACCACCTCATGGGTCTGGCATATGTGGGTACTGGGGAATTGTACCCGGGGCCTCAGGCACTGGAGGCAAGTGCCTTAACCGCTGAGCCATCTCTCCAGCCCCTGTCTTTAGATCTTTTTATTTGCTTTATTTATTGATTTTCAAAGTAGGGTGTCATTCTAGGCTGGTCTCAAAATCAGGGCTATCCTCCTACCTCAGCCTCCCTAGCCCTGGGATGCCCAGCTTTCTCTGTGATGTGTACCTTCCTAGTTCCTCTCTCATCTCTCAAGCCCAGCCTTCTCACACGTCCCACTAGTGTCCTTGGGGAGCTCTCTCTCTCTCTCTCTCTCTCTCCCTCCCTCTCTCTCTCTCTCTCTCTCTCTCTCTCTCTGTCTCTCTGTCTCCCCTCCCCCCTGCAGTCAGCATGCCTGGACCCAGGAAGCTCAGAGTCCACCACTGAGTTAATGAGCTCAATGACCTTGAGCTGTTGCTGGTCTCCCTCATCATCAATAATAGAGGAAGTATAATACTACTTATCTCAAATCACTTCTAATTATGATAATTATAATAATGAGCATTTCTGCGACTGGAGAGATGACTTCGTAGTCTCTAAAGATGCTTGCCAAGCCAGCATAAGGATCCGAGTTTGGCTCCCCAGCAGCCTTGGAAAAGGGGCATTTCATACATGCCAGTGATCCCAGTGCTAGGGAGGTGGAGGCAGGAGGGCCCCTGGGACTACAGAGAGAATTCTAGCTGGTTAGCCAGCCTAGCCAAACTGATGAGCTCACACCTTTATTCCCAGCACTCAAGAAGCAGAGGAACGGCTGTGCTCACGTCCTGTCCCCTCTTCTCCGGTGCTGGCTGGGGTCCACCGTCCAAAGTGCAGTGGTCTGGGGACCGGAAGGGCTGGATGAGACTACATGGTGAATTCTAGGTCAACCTGGGCTAAAGCGAGGCCCTACCTGGGGGTTGGGGGAAAGTCAATGGGCTGGCGAGATGTCTCAGTGATTAAAAACACTTGTTTGCAGCTGGGCGTGATGGCACACGCCTTTAATCCCAGCACTCGGGGAGGCAGAGGTAGGAGGACTGCCGTGAGTTCAAGGCCACCCTGAGACTCCAGAGTGAATTCCAGGTCAGCCTGGGCTAGAGCGAGACCCTACCTCGAAAAAAAAAAACACTTGTTTGCAGTGGCTTTATGTGGGTGCTGGGGATTCGAATCTGGGATGTCAGGGTGTAAGCAAACACCTTAACGACTAAGCTATCTCTCCAGCCCCCCAAACCTAACATTTTTGAAACTATATCATCTTGCTCATTGGAATATATTACTATGAAAAGTGAATCTTTTCCTAGTGCTCTTAAGGCTAGTTTACATTATTTTCTTTAAAAATATGTTTAGAGGGCTGGAGAGATGGCTCACCGGCGTTTGCCTGCAAAGCAGAAGGACCTACGTTCGATTCCCCAGTACCCACGTAAAGCCAGATACACAAGATGGTGCCTGTGTCTAGAGTTCGTTTGCAGTGGCTGGAGGCCCTGGCACACCCATTCTCTCTCTGTGCCTGTGTCTTTCACTCTCTCTCAAATTAAATAAATAAATAAAATATTTTAAAAATATATATGTTTAGAGGGACTGGAGAGATGGCTCAGCAGTTAAGGCGCTTGCCTGCAAAATCTAATGACCCAGGTTCGATTCCCCGCGCCCGGCTGCTGGTTTATTATTTTTTGAAAAATAATTTTATTAGACAGACCGAGAGAGAGGGAAAGAGAGTAAGCACCAGGGCCTCCTGCCCTGGAAAGGAACTCCTGGGAAGGAACTCCAGAAGCATGTGCCACTCTGCATCTGGCTCTCCGTGGGCACTGAGGAATAAACCCCACCATCGGGATTAGCAAGTGCCTTTAACCAATGTCATGGTTTGATCCAGGTGTCCCCCACAAACAAATGAATGTGTTCTGAGTGATCGATCCTCAGCTGATGACAGTTTGGATTTTACAACCTCGCTGGAGCTGTGTTGTTGGGGGTGGGCTTATGGGGTTATAAACCAGCTTTTCCTTGCCAGTGTTTGGCACATCTTCCTACCGTTGTTTCCAGTGCTGTGGCGGAGGGGATGTCCACCCCTCTGCTCATGCCATCGTTTTCCCTGTCAGGGTGGAGTCTCCCCTCCAGTCTGTTAGCCAAATAAACCCATTTTCCTCCACAAGCCACTTTTGCTTGGGAAAGCTCCAACAATCACCAAGCCATCTCCCCAGCCCAGGACAAGATTTCTGATCTTGGTTTGAGGAGTGAATTTAGTTAAAATACATGAAGTTAACTAGGATTGATTTCAAGTAGGAGCAGAGAGAAAGAAGTGGTCTGTGTTGGCTGAAGCAGCATAAGAAAAATGAAAACACACTAGCCAGAGGAGAGGAGCATCTTTCCAGGAAGAAACGCAGAGAGCAAGCAGTGATACAGGGAGAAGGTGAGGGACAATCCAGGTATAAGCGAGTCTTCCTGCAGAAAGTGGTCTTAGCCAAGCAGAGAAGACTGAGCTCAGGCTGGGCAAAACCAGCTCCCCAGCTGCAAGCCTAATGGAAGTTATCTTCCACCTGAACAGAATTACCTGTGTGCAGGTTCGTGTCGAGGAGGGCTGGGGGACACAACGCACAGACACCGCACGTGGAAACCAGGAGTTCAGGCCTCCACCCCCCAATGCATCAGGGAGGGTTTCTAGACTGTCTCCGCTCACGAGTCAGTTTATCCAGTTTAGCAAAGAACTCGCTCCCTGGGCTGTTCATCCAGGGCCTCGGCGAGGGCCATTGGGGTCGGGGCTCGGGGCGGCCCTCAGGCCCCCCCCCCCCCAGCGCCTCAGGCGGGGCGGGCCGGCGCGTGTGCTCGCGGGCGGGGCGGGGCGGAGCGAGCCGCGGCCAATCCGGGGCGAGCTTCCGGGCGGGGGCGGGGCTTGCCGGCTCCGGATCCGCGAGTCCTCCTTTTTGCACACACACGAATACAAAGAGCCATACGACCTTCGGGTATCCTTTTTCCATTTTTTTACCCCCTCTCTTAATCTTGTGTGTGTTTTCAAATTTTTCACAAACAGAGATCCGTGTCAGTGCTGGGGTGAGGAAAACCGCGGCTGAGGGGCATTTGCTCTCCCCATTTCTTCTTCTTCTCTCTCTTCCTCTTTCTTTTTCCTCGTCAAGGTTTTATAAATATACCCAAGAAGTTCTCAGGAGCAGGAATGGCCGTGTGCTACTGTTTCCAGACAAATTTCCAGAAAAAAAAATTTTTTTTCCTTTTGCTATCACGTTTTAAGAACTGGTAAAATTTTGTGGTTGAGGGATTTAAATTTTTAACTTCTTGGGAAGTATAGATTTCTTTTTGTCAGCGGGCTGAAGGGAAAATGTCCATGTCTGCCACGGGCACCATGGAAGGAAGCAGAGGTGGTTTTAGATTTCAGAGGCTCCCTCACCAAGCGTGTGGCGTGCATTTTACACACCCTCCCTCACTCCCTAAACCCAGTGGTTTGAATGTGGCAGTTGTCCAAGGCCGAAAGATTTAAAATATTGGGATATTATAATTGGGGCACTCACTTCCCTGGGGAGAAGGGTCTCGTGGTGTGTCTGTACACACAATTTCATGAGGACATTTCTCTTTGTATGTGTGTGTGTTTCTTGAACAGCTCTGTAACAGCGTGGGGTTTTTTCTTTTGTGTATATGTACAGTATGTGTATATGTGCCATGTTTTATTTTCAGAAGTGTTTACCTTTGACTTTCTGTGTGTAAAATCCACCCTAGGATGCAGATTTTTTTCCTATTGTGTTCCCAAGTGCGATCAAAACAGGATTTCCCGTGCAAAGTGATCTAGTATACCTCGTAGACCTTTCGTTCTCTGCACGTAGGACACTTTTCTGCTCCTCTTAGAGGATCCAATCAGTGGATAATTAAATAATCGCCAGGGTATGCAGTACATGAGGTGAAGGGGGGGGGCAGCCGTTCTGTTGTTTGTAGTGCAAAGTTGCCTTTAGTGACTTTTTCGCCTTAAGTGGTTTTGCGTTTTATTGTCTCGCATTCTTAAATGTACAGCTGTGTATATTTTGGCTTTTATGTGTGGTTTGGATGGCGTGTTCTGAAGAGAAGTTTCTCTCTTGGCTGTTGGACAAAATGGTTGTTTATTGGTTGGGATTTGTTTGAAAAGCTCCTCAGCTGGCAAAGCATCCGGTAAAAATACAGTCAAGTCCAAGCCTCCAGCGGGGAGTGGGGGCCAGAGGAGGCCCAGGCGAGCATCAGGGAGAAGAAAGGCTTCATTTCCAGAACAGGCCCACGTCCCCTCCCGCCCCCAGGCCAGCGTCTCTCTAGGAGGTACACAGATGAGAACTGTACTCCTCTCGGTATTTGCAGACTGGGGTGAAAAAAGCATAATAAGTATATGGGGAGGGAAGGGAGAAACTGGAACGTCACGGCGTAGCAGGAACTGGGAGATTAAAAGAGAGATTTTATGAAGCCAGGCGCGGTGTAGGGTTCAAATTTTCGTTTGATCTTAGCCAGACACGGATGAGGAGTGCTAGGGCTCCAGGTTTCACACCAAAACTACTGTGTTGGTAATTATCCATCCTCACTCCTTGGCGAGTGCCCTCTGTTGCAAGCGGTATCTAAGACGTCTAAATAACTACAGCAAGGTTGTTTGTACCAAGTCTTGAATGCATGGTGATAAAAATGGCCCTGAGTTGGGCTCTCTGTTTCTTCCCTACAAAGAGCATTTTCTAACCTAACGAGGCAAGTCTGACCAGTGCTGGCTTAGGAAACCCGGCTCAGGTGGAGATCCCCCAGCAAGTTGAGACCTGCGCTTCTTTGACATGTGCTTAGATGCTAGTGACAAGGGACGGTCATTTCAATGGGGGTTTTCTCCTTTGAACTGTGATCACTTCGAGCTCTCCTGGAGCAGCGCACAGCCTCGGCTCCTCACACTCACCTTTTCCATCCTGGAATCTAGGCTGATAGCCAAGGTGTGCGCGTGAATCACATCTAAATCCAGGTGTTTTTGCCCGGGAGATGAAAACATGCAGCTGCTTCTTTGCAACCAGGGACTTTTTTTTTTTTTTTTTGGTTTTTCGAGGTAGGGTCTCGCTCTAGCCCAGGCTGACCTGGAATTCACTATGGAGTCTCAGGGCGGCGTGTGCCATCACGCCCGGCCCTGCAACCAGGGACTTTTGAAACCAACTTTCCGGCCACCGTACTAGACAGCCGTGTACACAGCACACTCAGCCCCGAGAGCGGCGTGTAACAAAAGCAGGAAACAGAGCCGCTAAAGATGGCGCCTGCCGGCCTTGAAACGGCCCCGCGGTCGCGTTGCGCGCGTCCCTCCCCGAGGAGGCCCCTCCTCCCGGGCCCTCGGAGTGGCTGCCGGGGCTGCCAATAGCGCGACTGCTCTGGCAACCGGGTGGTCC
>PVHP010048084.1:0-12659 GCA_004024765.1 Zapus hudsonius | reverse complement strand
AAAACATAGTGACTAACAATGGTGTTTCAGTCAGCATTCTAGTTGCTGCACAGAAAGAATGCAAACAAAAGCGGCTTGTGGAGGAATGGGTTTATTTGGCTTACATACTTGAGGTGAGACTCCATCCTAGCAGGGAAAACGATGGCATGAGCAGAGGGGTGGACATCACCTCTGCCACAGCACTGGAAATAGTGGCAGGGAGGTGTGCCAAATACTGGCAAGGGGAAACTGGCTTATAACCCCCCAAAGTCCGCCCCCACCAACACAGCTCCATCAAGTTTGTAAAATCCAAACTGCCATCAGCTGAGGAACACATTCATTTGTTTGCGGGGAACACCTGGATCAAACGATGACAATTGCATTTGGAGGCTTGGCTTGTGAACTTTCTGAGGGGAAGGAGAGACTGCAGAGAACATTATTAGAACTGTATTACTGGAATAATAGCTGGCTGCATTCTACTGTCCATGACCAGAGAGTTTGATGAAGATTGAATTGAAGAAATGGACTATTGTATTTGTCTAACGATGTGGAACTGAGAACTTAATATTTAAGGTTGAAAATGTTAACTTAAAAGTTTAACTTACTGGCTCACAGACTGGTATTTAGGTTATTGAAGCTGCTATTGTCAACACATTAGCAATCCTAAAGAAGACAGCCTAACTGCTCTACACTGAAGCAATGGAAAGGATGCCTGAGGTGTTTCCACCCAGGAAGGACTGAATGAAAGACTGTGCAAACTCTTTTGAAAGGAAATAGCTGAAAGGAAGGAACTTTCTCTTTAAGGTCATGATTTATTTCATTTCTGAATTAACAACATGGCTGTGTCCTGCATACCTTGTATTGCTTTTGGAAGCATGAAAATGACATGCATAGAGTGGGTTATGAAGTGCACATGGTTCCAGAAACCGCTGCTGATATGTGGTATATGGAACAAGGTGTAAAGTACCAGATTGGCAAGGGAAGCCATTGGAAGATGGACTGTGTTTTGCAATGAAGACCTGAGGATGTTTTGGATCTAAAGGGCTACCATGGAGCACTGTTGACGCAGGATGGAAGTTTTCCCCATATACTCAGTCAAGCTGGAAGGATGGAATTGAAAAATCCAGAGAGTGTCAGTCACTGGTTATGCTATTAGACTTTCAATGTTTGTCTATTGGTTGCTGAGTTTGCATTTGTCCAGTCTTGTTATGCCTCATAGAATTTTGAAATGTTTACTCTGTGCCATTATATGTTAAATGTATGTAACTTGTTTTGATTTTACAGAACTTACAATTAAGGGAGCTTGCCTTGTGCTGGGGGTAGATCATGAATTTTTGGTTGTACATGGGGTAGTTATACCATGTTAGGCAGAATTATGATTGTGTTATTATCTTCATTTGGAAATTAAGACACAGTTTGATGTCAAGTTGACAAGGGGTGGACTTGTGGTGGTTAGGTATTGTTTTCAACTTGATCTTTTTAGTTTTCTTGGGTGCAGAAAGGAAATTCCAGAGACTCAGAAAGCCATTAAGTCTCGGAAAGGGTTGCAAGATCTCACCCTAAGGCTATATAAAAGGGAAAAAACTCTTTCCCTGGCCCTCATGCCTGTTTGCTATTATGTATGTGGTGTTGGTGATAGGTTTCTCACTCAGCTTGGGCCAGCCCTTTCACTGTTATGGAACTTCCCCTGGATCTGTAGCTTTAATAAAACTTTTTCCCATATTCCCATAATTGTGCCTGGTTTGGAGATCTATCCCAGCAGCATGTGGCTTACTATTACAGGGGCCCAGAGTGTTTGGGCCTGGAGTACATGTAAGGTGGTAAAGGGATCAGCAAGTCTGGGTCCTGTGATTGGGGGCACCAGAGTAATGGGAGATGGCACCCTAGATTATGGATAAAGGGGGCTGATCTGTTTGGAGCCTGTATACCTGCTCTATACTGCCCCAAATCAAATAAAATCAAAACTCAATTATCAGCCACCAACCCAGAGTAGCATACACACTTCTAACCTCCACAATATCTACACATATGCTTCTCCACACCAACCCAGCTCAGACCTAAAACAGATCTATCATTGAATAAGACTTTTATATAAAAGACTTGCTGATCCCTTGTTCTTCTTCCCCCTCCACATCCCAGCTGAGTAGGTTGTAGAGATCACCCTGTTTGTAGAACAAGTAGGTCTGCTCTGAAACACTCCTGAGCCACAGTAGCAAGACACAGTGGTGACTATAGCCAGAAAAGACCTCTGACCTCCAAACCACCTTACACACCAGTCACCAGCCCAGAACCACTGGTACACCCATAACCTCTGCAACTCATGTACCTGTGGTTACAATGGTATCCCAACCCAAACAGAACCCAGAACATAACACTCACTGACTACCCAACAAGAACCTATATTTTTTGCTCCTACATTAAGAAAACTAGGCCTTTATCCAGAAATGGGAAGAAACCAATGCAAAAATCAATCAATCAATCAATCAATCAATAAATCACAGCACATGAAAGCTGAGAGTCCCCCACCAAGGCCACCTAGTCCCACATTGGAAGTTGGCAATGAAAATGTAGGAGAGACAACAGAAATACAATCCCGAATTAATTGAGAATAAAATAAGCTCAGGTCATAACTTCAATGATACACTGACTAAGATACTGGCTGAGCTGGAATCAGTCAAAAAACACATAAAGGAAGTGGAACTCAAAAACACAAGCATCAACATCAGACTTAACTTAATTGTGAAAAATCAGGGTAACTTCAACACAGAAATAAGTGATTTGAAGGTAAACCAACAACAGGAAAAAACTCAATTACCAGCTGATTAAGTTTAATGAGGACATAAACAAATGCAAAAATGAATTTCAGGAAACATTAACAAAAACAAAACTAGACTTGAAACTGAAACTCACCAGAGTGATGGAGACTATTAACAAAAATATAACAGCTATTAAAAGCTTCTTTAAAAATCCTCAACCCCAGAGTTAATAACCTGGAGGACAAAACCTCAGACATTGAAGACAAAACAGAAGAAATTAATAGGAAATGAAAAAACTTTGATAAATTAAAAAAAATATGTGAACAAACTATGAGAGAATTGTGGGATTCCATAAAGAGTTCAAACATAAGAATCATGGGTATATCAGAGGGCCAAGAAACCCAGGCCAAAATAATAGAGAACATATTCAAAACAGTTATGGAAGACAGTGTTCCCACTCTTACGAGAGAAAGACCAGTCTGGACATAAGTGGCCCACAGAACTCCAAACAGAGAGTACCAAAGAAGGAACTCTCTAAGACATATCTTAGTTAAAATGCTAAACACAGATAGGAAAGAGAGGGTGCTAAAAACAGCAAGAGAGAAACAACATATCACATATAAAGGTAACCCTATCAGTCTTACCTCAGACTTCTGATTGGAAACCATGAAAGCCAGAAGGGCCTGGAATAATGTTCTTCAAGGCCTAAAGAATTATGGCTTCCAACCTAGACTACTGTACCTGGCAAAGCTATCCTTCAAAATAGATGGAAAATGAAAATATTCCATGACAAAAGCCAGCTCTATGATTATATGAATACAAAGCCAACTTACAGAGGACACTTCAGGAGATATTCCATATAGAAGAGACTAACAAACAACTTCAAGTGCCCAAGAGAGAATGAGCATGATAAAAAGTTATTGGGCTTATAATAACATGTGAGGCATCAACCCCTACAAACCCTCCACTATGGCAGGACTTAAAGCAACCTTAACAGTTATAACTCTGACTATAAATGGACTTATCTCCCCCATAAAAAGAAATAGGCTAGCAGGGTGGATCAGAAAAATGGACCCTTTCATCTGTTGCCTTCACAAAATTTACCTCACCTCTAAAGACAGAAATCTCCTTAGGGTGAAAGCATGGAAAATGGTCTTCCAAGCAAATGGAAATAAAAATCAAGAGGGTGTGGCTATATTAATATCTGACAAAATAGACTTTAAACCAAAACAAATTAAAAAGGACAATGAAGGTCACTTCTTACTCATCAAGGCAACAATCCAACAAGAGAATATCACTATCATAAATATGTATACATGAAATACAGGTGCACCACATTTCATAAAGCAAAACTTACTGAAAAACAAAACAGAAATAAACTTCAAATCCATCATAGTAGGAAACTTTAATACACCACTATCATCTCTAGACAGATCATCCAAACAGAAGATCAGCAGTGAAATAACTGATAAATTACCACCACCATAGATTAACTAGACCTATCAAACATATACAGAATATTCCATCCCAAGACTATAGAATGAACATTCTTCTCAGCAACCCATGAAACCTTCTCCAAAATAGACCACATATTAGGACATAAAACATGCCTCAGCCAATTCAGGAAGATTGATGTAGCCCCCTGCATCCCACAATGTGTTAAAGCTGAAAATTAATAATGGGAGAAACAACATAAAATACACCAACTTTTGGCAATGAATCAATATGCTATTAAACAATGGGTCATTTAAGAAATCAAAAAGAAAATTGAAAATTTTCTAGAAGTAACTGATAATGAAAATACAACATACCCAAACTTATGGGACACAATGAAGACAGCCCTAAGGAAAATATTTACAGTGCTAAATGACTTCATAACAAAGACAGAGAGATCACAAATCAATAACCTAACTACACACCTAACAGCATTTGAAAAATTAGAACAATGTAACCTTATGAGCTCAAGACAAAACAAGTACTTAAGATTGGAGCCAAAATTAATGAAAGAGAAACTAACAATTAACAATAGATAAAATGAAGAGCTGGTTCCTTGAAAAAATAAACACGATTGTCAAACCCTTAGCTAATCGAGAGAGAGAGAGAGAGAGAGAGAGAGAGAGAGAGAGAGAGAGAGAGAGAGAGAGAGAGAGAGGAGAGAGAGAGAGAGAGAGAGAGAGAGAGAGAGAGAGTACAAATCAACAAAATCAGAAATGAAAAGGGAGAGGTCCTAATAGAACCCAAAGAAATTGGAAGTATCATCAAATCATTCTTCCAAATCCTCTATTCCACAAGATTGGAGAACCTGTAAGAAATGGATGAATTCCTGAACACTTACTGTGGTAGTTTGAATGGATATGCCCCAATAGATTCAAGAGTTTATCAGTTTTTCACCAGCTTCCTGATTGGAGGATAGGTCACCTTGGCCTGGCCTAATAGGCTCTAGCCTTAAGGTATTTCTGAGGTAAAATTCCAGCTATATATATGCAAAGAGCAGTCTGATATCAGGTCTGAGTTTCTGCTGTTTAGTTAGACTTGGGAGTGTGCTGGATGGAGGTCCTGGATGGGTTTCTCTCTCTGCTTGGATCTGTAAAAGGGAGCCAGTCTTTTTCTTCATTATTAAACTCTCCCTGTATCTGTTATTTCAATAAATACTTTCCTCCCAAAACTGTGCCTGGTGTGAAGATTCATCCCAGTGTGTGGCTGACTAAGACACCTACCACCTACCAAAACTAAACCTGAAGCAAATAAAGCTCCTAAATAAACTCATCACATCCACTGAGATTGGAAATGTAACAAAAAAAAACTAAAAGAAAAAGTCCAGAACCTGATGGATTCTCAGCTTAATTCTGCCATCATAGAACTGAAACCACTTTTTCTACTGATCCACAGCTAGTGAGTCAAGACCAAGACTCACACTCTGACCGAGACATGGCCAGTAATCTTTCTGTTCCGCTATTGCTATCTCCAGAGACTTTCTTCTCTCTTTCTGCAGTTTGAAAGAAGGCAATCTTGGCAGTTAATTACAAGCTGCCAGGTTCAGAGCATGGTGCCATGCAGCAGAAAAATCGGAAGCATCCCTTTTTACGCTCATCTCTCTATTCCACAAGCAGCCCTGGCTAGTAGTAGTTAGTAGTTGTCTAAGTTTTTACCACAGACTGCATCTTGCTTTAGAACTGAAATTTTAAAAATCAGTATATTGAGACTGATAAGCCAGTATTAGTGTGTCACCTACAGAGAGAAGAGAGGGAAAGGAAAAAGTGTGTATGCTTAGGGAAGAAAATGGACTACACAATGGAAATAGTGGAGAAGGAAAAGGCCCAAATTCCTTCTGTAGTCAGTTTGGGCATGATTACTGTAATAAGGGAATCGCCAACATGCTGCTAATACTCCCTGGCTGGGAGAAAACCATAACTGTTCATGTGGACTCCTGAGTCATGCTTCTCTGGAAGTAGCCTGCTGGTTTATTTGCTTGTATCACAGGTTCCTCGTTTAGCTGGCCTGGCTGGGTAGGCCTGCATGTTGGTGGGTTGTCCAGATGGGGGGCCGGCTCTAATGATAATGAATTTCTGAGTTTGCTGCCTTTTATTCCTCTGTGGAATACTGCACCCTCCTAAATCAGCATCCTGCAGGACTGTGTGTGACCCTCCTGCTCCTGGGCTAGCTGAGGCCTGGTGACAGACTCAGGTCATCAGGACATTCACATTAGAAATGTGCCCATTGCCTTTTTGTTTCTGTTGAATTTCTGTTTAAAAGGATATACTGGGCTAGATTGGCATACACCTTTGTTTTTTGATTTTGGTGGACTTTGAAAATGAGTTACAACTTGTACATATATAAAAAAAACTGAAGTGTGATGTTTGAATTTATAAATATATGTATATAAGTATACATATATGTGTAAGCATATATACCTCCTAAGGCTTTGTAAACTATAAATTCCTATAGATATAATATGTCTGAATCATAGTAGATATAAGAATCACCTTCAAGGTAATCAACTTTCACGACTGCTGGACCCACCACTGTTAAAACAGTACCTCTACAAGTTATCCTTCAGAAAGTTCTTCATGTGATTGAAGAGCATCTTTCTGTGACTCATATCTCTATCATGCTAACAAAAGACCTGAGATAATCAGCTTCCAAATAGTAAAAGTTTATTTTCGCTCACAGTTGGGAAGATTCAGTTCATGCTTTCTTTGCTCCTTTGTTTTGGACCTATATTTTGGAGATATATCCTGACAGGATGTGTGCAGCAAGGAAAAGTATTCCCCATATGGTTTTGGCATGAAAGAGGAAATGTGAGAATGAGACCCCAATAAAGCATAACATGGTCTTAGAATAAGCACAGCCATTTTAAAATAAACCTTGCTGAAAAGAGTCCTTGAAGATAAGACAGAGAATAGTTTATACTAGGTTAGAGTGTCACCCTGGGCAATGAGCAGGGCAACCCAAGTGCAGGAATAATTTATAAGCATGTTTTGAAGAATTGCTTTTGTTCTGAAAAGTTATTTTGACTCATGTATGTTGTTTGGAGACTTTGAAACTACATGATTGCCACGTACTCAGTTTTAAATTTTGCCCTTGTACCCATTTCTTTAGCTTACACAGCACTCTGTGGGGTCAAGATGTTGTGGTATCAACTCATCACATAGAGCCAAAATATATTCTTTATGCACTTGCTAAGAAATTTTTAAATGTCAACGAATCATGTAACTTCCAAGGTAGAAGCCCCCTACCCCTGTTTAAATCCCTATAAAAACCCTGCTAATTCTGGGCTCAGGGCTCTTTTCCTTGATCCTAAGAGTCCATAAAGAGAAGTCCTGGCTGGAGCCTGCAATAAAGACCGTGATTTGATTGCATTGTTTTTTGACTCCTGGGTGGTCTTTGGGGACCCTGAAATCTGGCACAACAGAAGAAACCAGGATTTTATGATTTTCTTTAAGAGCACAGCCTAAAAGCTTACAACCTCTCACCATGCTCCATTTCTTCAGTCAGTCTATAGCACCCTCTCACTACCTCAGCTATCCTATCTCCACATGATTGATACATAACAAATTGACCCAAAAATATCATTGGTAGTCACTGATATGTTTATTTTTCATGCAAGAAGACAGTGATACTTAACAATGGACTCAGAAGGAGAGTTCTTTTAAACTTGTCTGGGTTTCATATACTTTTTGAGCTGGAGACTCTAAATTGAAACTGAGTTCAGTTATGGGTGGCCCAACTCTGCTCCATGTGTCTCCCATCTTTCTACAACCAATGGCTAGCCCAGTCATGTGGTAATTCATAAGGATCAGAAAGTAGGGCTTATCACCAGTGTTTTTCTAATTCTATTGGCCAAAGCAATCACATGGCTGAACCCACAATCAAGAAGCCAAGTCTGTCTCTTGATGGAAGAGGGTGTGAAAGAAAGGAAGAAACATTTTGATCATTAATGCCATGACTGGTCTTGCTAAGAGATGCTGGTTTCTATCTCTCAGTAAGCACCAGAATCTTCGACCAGGTACCACCATTGCCTGGCACCATGTTCATGTCCATTGTGGCAAGGCACTATGGCTTGTAGGGAAGGGTAGCATTTTCCCTATCTCCTTTGTATATTTTTCATTGTCTTTATTTTGCCCTAGAAGTGTTTATCTATGCTATAACATTGTTTTGAGGCAGTTTTGATGCAATATAACTATAATTCTCAACAGCCTGAAAAATGTGATGAAGAAATGATAAAGACTGTAGCTACCAAATGAGTCCTTCAAAGCCCTCCCTCATCACTCACCAGCACTCAAACTTTTCTTTGTCCTTTGGCAGAATACTAAATCTTGCATGTATATGTTTGTACATAAAGGTGTGCATGTATGTGCAAGTGTACATTCATGTGCATGTGTGTGTTGAGGCCACAGGTCAACCGAGGTTGTTATTCTTCAGGAACATGGCCTTTTTTGAGACAGGATTTCTCACTGGCACGTGACTCATCTTTTAGGCTAGACTGGCTGGCCATGGAACCCCAGCCAGCTTCCTGTCTCCACCACTCCAGTGCTAGGATTACAAGGGCACACCAACATGCCAGGCTTTTGGTTTCCATGAGTTATGGAAGTCAAACTCATGTCTTCATTCTTGCAAGGCCAGCATTTTACTGACTGAACTAACTCTCTATTCCCAAGTACAATCAATCATCATGACATGATACTTTGGGTATAAGAGCTAAGGTTACTTTCAATAATTTATTATTCATATGATTTTATTATTTAATTAATGTTTATCTCTATGGCTACTCCTCTTGTATCTTAGGTCAATATGAAATGAATCATAATGTTCCTCATTAAAATAAATATAACATTTTGTTTTAGACAAAATAGAATAAACACATTTCACCTTATGCTTAATAACCCTAAACAACTATTTGAAACAAACATTAGACACTGAAGATAAGAAGAAATGAGGGGTTGGCCTATGAACCATGGGGTTTGAGAATAAACCATTTGCCTTCTGTATAACTTGGTATGGATGCCATAGAGGTTTATGAGTCAGAAACAAGTACGAAATAATCCAAATGATAAAATCAGATGAGCCTTCTTTCTCTACAAATAGGACTGGGAAAGTAGAAAGATTCTCAGGATAAAGAGCCTTGTGGCAATAAGAGTCCTACTCCATTTGAGCATCCTGCAGACATGTGTCCTCTGTAATTTGAACGTGCAGGGCATTAAAGCATAGGCTTGTGTGAGGAGAACCATGGCTGTCACCCTTTTTTTCAGGAACAGACAACTGCTCTGCCTCCTGACAGGTGGGTAACATCAAAAGAGCCTGTGTGTGACTGTCACCTCAGCCCAGCAGCAGGTAATGAGGTATGTGATAGCAAGAATCTAGTTGTAGCCTACTCTAGTCATTATGAAGTAATGTCCCTTGTTCTCCAGACCAGTGAACATCTGTACAGATTTAGGGGTTTGACCAAAGTTCTGTCTGCCATAGTGGTATGGAAGTACTGAATAGCAAGAAGTAACTAAGAACCAGAGTTTGAATTTGCAAATCCAGTGACCCTTTCTTTCCTTTCCTGCATTTGAAAAACTCTTTAAATATTCTTTTGTATTGTTGTTGTTGTTTTCAGGTACAGTCCTGCTCTAGCCCAGGCTGACCTGGAATTCATTATGTAGTCTGAGGGTGGCCTCGAACTCACGTGGCTACTCCTACCTCTGCCTCCCGGAAGGCTGGGAATAAAGGTGTGAGCCACCACATCTGGCACTTGCGACATTCTTGATCCTTACTTTCAAAAGAGTGAGCATTCTTTCTGTAGTCTCAATGCAGAACAGCTGGCCTGATCTCAATGGTGATAATCTGGCAAGGGGGAGGAGGCTGCCTGTCCCCAGAAACATACCTCCTTCAGCGAGGCTCCACCTCCCAAAATGTCATCAGCTGGGGACCAATCAAGCATTCAGAACACATGAGTTTATGGGGGACATCTGATTCAAACCACCACAGTATATTATCCTTCTAATGTGCTTGTTGGATTCAATTTGCTAGTATTTTGTGGAGGAGTTTTGCATCTAAGTTCAATTGGGGATGTTGGACTTTAATTATTTTTTCTCTTGTAGTGTCCCTGTCTAGCTTTGGTATTAGGCTATTGCTGACCTCAGAAAAACAGTATATAAGTGTTCTTTTTTTATTTTACTCTTCTTTTCATTTTTGCCTAGCTGTTACCTCTTTTTAAAGACAATAGTTTTGAAAACATAGTTGGGTCAATCTGTTTTTCCATTGGTTTTATTTTCTAACTTATTTCTTCTCTAATTTTTATTTGTTTATTCTTTCTGCTAACTTTTAATTTATTTTTTCCCTTTTTTGTTTCTTGTAACATAAATTTGGTTATTTGTAATCTTTCTCTTTTTTAATGTTGATATGTTGTGAATCCTCTACTTATCTTGTAAATTCTTCTTTGAGCCATTGATTCTTTAAGATTATGATGTTTTATTTTAATATATTTGTAAATTTTCAAGTTACCATTTTGCTATTGATTTCTAATTTTATTCTATAGTGGTCAGAAACAGTAGGCTTTAAATAGTCTTAACTTTGTTGAGACTTGTTTTATAGCTTAAATTCTTTAGGTGAACCTTTCCTATGCACTGGACAATTATGCATGTTCAGCCATTTTGGGGGTGGAGTATTCTATGTAATTCTGAGGTCCATTTGGTCTATAATAGTTACACAGTACTTACAGATTTGCTGTCTGGTTGTCCTATCCCTTGTTGAAAATGAATTACTGAATGTCCTTCTCTTTATTTTCATGTCAATTCTGTCAATTGATATATGTGGATTGTGGATGCTCTGCTAATATATATATCTTAGTAAATTTACACTTTTGTTGTTATTTACTGTTTTTCTTTGTCCTATGTGAAAGTTTTTGACTGAAGTTATATTGTATCTAATGCAAGTATGGATACCCTTACTTTCTTTAACTCACTATTTGCATGGAGTTACATTTTCATTGTTTTATTTTTAATCTGTATGTCTTTATATCTTAATTGTGTCTCTTATACATGGCGTATAGTTGGATCCTGATTTTTTAAAATCCATTTAAGGCACTCTATGTCTTTTCATTGGACAACTTAATCCACCTATATTTCAAGCACTCACTATCACCATGTTTTTGTTTTCTGTTTGTCTTATAGTTATTTTTTTGCCCTGTTTTCCTCTTTGACATTTTTTTTTATTTTTGTTGATTCTCATAGGGACATGAGTTGATTTCTTTGTCATTATCTTCTGTGCATCTTCTATTGGAACTTTGTGGTTTACATGGGGATTATACAAACCATCATAGAGTTATACCAATCTATTTTTAACTGATGACAATTTAACTTCGATCACACATAAAAATCCTACCCTTTTATATCTCCCCTCCCCTACTTTGTTCTATCACTGTTACAAAGGATATCTTTTTATGTTGTAATCCATTAGCATAGTTCATAGTTATAGTTATTTTCTTATGTTTTTATCTTTGAAATTATATACCTGAATTATCTATACAACAAAATTACAGTATTATAAGATTCTTTATTTGTCTACATATTTACCTGTAGTAGAGAACTCTATATTTTCATATGCTTTTATGTGGCTGTCTTGCATCTTTTTATCCTAGCTTGTAGGACTCCCTTTCCAAAATTTGTAAGGCATGTCTGCTAGTGATGAACTCTCAGTTTTTTCACCTTACTATTAAAGGTTTCATTTCTTCTTTATTTTCAAAGGAGAACTATGTTGAACATAGTATTCTTAGTTGGGTTTTCTGTTCTTAGCACTTCCATATCATGCCATTTTCCTCTAGTTTATAATGTTTTTCCTGAGAAAACCACTGGCAATATTATGAATGCTCCCTTGATTCTGGAAAGTTGTTTTTCTCTTGCTGCTTTCAAGATACTTTGTCTTTGATTCTTGAAAATTTGATTATGTGTCATGATATGGACCAACTCTGGGTGCATCCTTTGATTTTGATGAATTTGTATATTCATTTCCTTCCTTCAAACATTTGGCTGTTATTTCTTCAAATAAGTTCTCTACATATTTCTCATTTCTGGCTTCATATAATGCATATACTGGGCTCCCTGACAGTGCTCCACAAATCTCCTAGACTTTCTTACAATTTTCTGGCTCGATAATGTTTAATGACATGCCTTCAAATTTACTGTTCTGATTCTGTCTTTCCTTGCCAAGGCTCCTCACATCTCTGGGGCTCAGCTCCCCCTCTATAAAACAAAGGGTGCCCTAGAATCTGTAGAGGAGATTGGGTGTCAGTTAACAGCATATTTGGGAATTTTATCTGAAAATTGAAAAGTGGGTCACGGGGGAAAAAAGATGGCTGACTAGTAAACACGCCGCACACTTCTCGGGGAGTAAGGACCAGGGGATACAGCAGAAATCCAGATCGTGGACACAAGCTGCGATTGC
>PVHP010048083.1:0-12523 GCA_004024765.1 Zapus hudsonius | reverse complement strand
CTCTCGCACAGGCGCACCAGGGACCAGAAGCGGCCCTGGGAAAACTCCAGCCAGACCTGTTCCTGTTCCTTTTTTCTTTTTTTATTAAAACAACAGCTTCCAGGCCCTTCAAGGCATGGGGAAATTCAGTATTGCATCTCAAATTCCTGCCACGGTTCACTTGATTTATAAATTAAAAATTACGTCTCAGAGCTCCAGATGGTAATGATAAAATGAATACTGTTGCCAAGATCATAACGGAAAAGTCTTCCAGGTGTACTGAGATATAACTTTAGCTAAAACAAGACCACAAGACAAACACAGAGAAGCCCATCCAATGACAATCACAGTCATAGGACAGAGTTCACGTTCCTATGTGTTCAAAGCATTTATAAACATTTTTTCAAAGCAAACAGTGATTTACAACATTTTATAGGACAATGATATTTAAATCTTACAAAAATTATAAAATCTTATCTGTTTCCCTATAGAATACATAACTGGAGTAAAGACTAAAAGTTACATTTTATGGATTTTTCTACTTAACATGAATTTAATTGTCTCTGCACACGTGGGAAGAAGCAAAGACCACAGGGGGTCTTGAGTCCAGACAACAAACTCCAGCACAGAGATCTGGAGAACCTTCCTTGGGACACGCCTGGGGGTAAGAGTGAACGAGGGCACGAGGAACACAGGGTCAGAGCCCACAGATGGGAGACACCACAGGTACAGGAGACTCCCCGACAAGATGCAGACCAGAGGGTGCTGGGCTCCCTTACTGGTGAGGGGGGCCTGCCACCAAGTCCACCGTGCTTTCAATCAGGCCTGGGCAAGAAGACTCTCGGGGAGCTGGGAGATGGCTCAGAGGGTAAGATCACTTGCTGCACCAATATGAGGACCAGAGTTGATCCCTAGCCCCCACGTAAAAAGCCAGGAAGGCCCAGAAAACCTAGTGCTGACAGAGGTAGAGACAGGAAGACCTCTGGGCCTTGGTGGTCAGCCAAACTAACTGTGAGCTCCAGACTCTAACAGTGAGAGATTTTGTCTCAAGGAAATAATTGAGAAGCGCACCTCTGACCTCTGCAAATATATGCCGGGCACACACATCTTCAGGCACATACACACACCACACATACTGCACACACCAAAAAACTACTGCCAGGTGTATACACGGCGTCGCTTTGCAGATGACCTGGCTGCACCTCTCATTCTTCTTATATCCAAGGACCCCTCAAGAGGCAAGGACAAGAACACCAGCTGCTAAATGACAGGTACCAGCCCTGAATTCTCTGATAAGTCGCTGACTCAGCACCCCTGCCAGGGCTTTTCCAACTGGCCTTTCCCAGGATGTGGTCCTTGGATGGTTTGCCTATGAAGTGTCCCCAAAAGGACATGCATTGAAGGCTTGGTCCACAATTCAGGGTATTCAGAAGTGATTGGATCAGGTGGAATCTCACTTCCTCAATGAAGTGACCCATGGATGGATTCAAACTTTGATTCCACTAACGGGAGGCGGTGGAAACTAGGAGGAGGGCATAGCTGGAGAAAGTGCCCTGGGAAGATAGGCCTTGTTTGTGGCCCTTCCTCTCAGCTTCCTGGCTCATCGGTGAGCACCCACCTTCACTAGACCCTCAGTGTTCTGCCTCACCATAGACCCACAGCAACATAGCCAAGTGGCCATGGAAACTTCTATGAGGTTCAACCACAGGATTTCAGATAAATTCTCCCAAGAGCATTTTTTTCCTTGAACCCCAATGCCAAGTGAAAACATCCCCACAACGGAGGAGGGCAGCCTGCAGTCCCACCAGGAGCAGCCTTCCTGAGAAGGGCCTCCCAGGAGTGGGCACCAAGGACAGCTTCCTAGTACCTGCAGCTTCCAGTATAATCTCCTGCTTTGGGAAACATCAGACAGGTAAAGTTTCCTAAGGCGGAACGATCACAAGCCAAGTGAGGCCAGATGCGAGCTGGACCTGGAGAGCTCCTGTTACAGAGCTGCTCTGTAAGCTGGACCTGTGTCCAGAGAGCTCCTGTCACAGAGCTGCTCTGCAAGCTGGACCTGCGCCCGGAGAGCTCCTGTCACAGAGCTGCTCCATGCACACTCTTCCTATAACTGGCCATTGTGTTCAGGCAAATGTACAACAGAGCAGCTGTGACCTTAACAAATAAATAACCTCACCAAACCCTCAGGACCATAGTTTCATAATTACAGGTAACAGTTGCAATAAGCATGTTTGTTTGTGAATCCTTGTGTCAATTTGTGGATTTTCTGAGCTCAATTTCCAGAAGCAGACATTGGCTTTTCATTCATGCCCTGTTTCTCTCCTCAGTCACTGCATTTCTACTGGCATCTCCCCAGCCACCACTGCAGTGACTTCTGCTGTACAGTTTCAACGCCCCATTTCCCTCAAGTCCTTCAACAGGACCAGCCTCCTCGATGCCAGAATCACTTCCAACAGCCCTAAGCACTATTGCTGAGGTGGACAAACCCACCTGATATGGCTACAGACAGAAGGTGCAAACATCAGCCTGGAGACATGGCTCAGTGGGGAAAGCACTTGCTGTACCAGAATCAGGGCAGAAGTCCAGATCCCCAGAACCCACATGGTAGCTATCACACACCTGTAATCCCAGTGCTTCTGTGGTAAAATGGAGGCGGGAATAGAATCTCTGGAAGCTTGTAAGCCAGCAAGCCTTCCTTCACAGCAGAGAACAAGAGACCCTGCCTCAAACAAGGTAGAAGGCAAGAACAGACCCCTGACCTTGTTCTCTGACTCCCACATGAGTGCTATGGACATGCACACTGTACTCACACATATGAACACATCATACATATATATTATTACTGTTAATAATAATAGATGCCCGCTCAGAACCCTGGAGTAGGTGCCCAGGGCTGTCTCAGATGGCATTCAGCTGAGGGCAACACTACAGCCTGCTTCAGCCCATGCTGGACATGGCAACAGGCAGCCAGCTCCCATGGACACAGGGGAAGGAGACCCTCATGCTGCCTAGTGCTGGCTGGAGACCAGGAGGACCCCGTGTGCTAGGGACAGGGACAGCTTTGTTGGGAGAGGGCAGGAAATGCCAGGGGAGATGCAATTCTCCTGCCCATCCTTACCAAAGCTGATCAGGCAAGGCAGGAGGAAGAAAATGTCCACACAGTGGGAATGGCTCAGGTGAGGCTGGCAACCCAGACAACACCCTCTGAGTGCCTGGGAGAAGCAAGGTGCTAGGTGGCCAGCATGTCCCCTTGGGTGCTTCAGGAGTGTGTGGCTTTTTCTAAATCTCACCCAGATCACAGAGAGAACCTGAAATCTGAGAATCTCATGGAAGGGTGTGCAGAAACAAGGGCGCATAGTTGACTGAAAACCCATGAAGTGATTCGTGTGACACACTAGTCCCTCACTGTGCTCAGGTGGAGGCATGAGCACTGTCATTCAGCTCCCGAGGAACCTCCCTGCAGCTCGGAATCACCCTTCCTGTTTCACATAATGCATCTTGATCATTTTAATTAAAGGAGGAAAAACACTCTGGCCAGTTCTCTTTGGTCCATCTAGGAGCCAGAGGGGTCAGAGGAGGCTGGGGACCAGGCAGGACTCTCCAGGCTCCACAGAGGAGTGGGGGCGGGGATGACCCCAGGACCAGCGCTTCTGTAGACTGCCCCCTCCCCACACACCTGGGAGAAGAGGGAAGACAGGTGACCATGCGTCCAGTATCGACCAGCAACACTCCAGCCAGTCTCCAAATGACTGTGAGCTCATGTTCACTAAAAACATTTTCTAAAAGAAAGGTCCACCATCGGGAACGCTTGCCAGCTTCCTGAGTGACAGAAGAGTCCCAAACAAAAAGGACACTCGAGGATCATGAAGGTTCAAGTGCCATTTGAAACTGAACTGTCAGCACCATTCGCACTGGTTCTGCAGACCCAAGGCTTGCTCACCTTGGCCCGCGTCTTTAACGCAGCTGGCGAATGAAATCGCCTCCTCCAGGAGGACGCATTGCAAGGAAAAGGCAAGGAATCTTCCAGGAAAGCTACATGGATTTTGGGAGATACACAAGCTGCAAGCTCACAGCCCATGAGGCTATCAGAGAACATCTTCAAGGGCCTGAGAGAGGCCAGAGGCCAGTGGTCCTGCACAGATGTGACGTGTCCTTTCCCAGCCAGAAAAGCCAGGATCAGCACACCTGCAGCCATCCACAGATCAAAGGCTCCAATCAAGGGGCTCTTTCATTCGCCATCGAGCCGTGATCAGGAGCCACTGGAAACACGAGAGACAAGCGAAGAGCCGGTTTCCTTCCACACCCCAGTTCCCGAGGTCATGCTCTTCCTGAAACGCATCTCCAGCCCTGCTGATTGCTTTCTGAGTGCGATGAGCCATGGCGGAGTGGGGGGCTCTTCTCTCTCAAGCTCTTTCTGCTTTACCTCACCCCAACCCCTGCCCAGGGAGAAGATCAGAAAGGCCACCGAAGCATTAGCTTCAGCTACATGGAAGCAAGGGCAGTGGGACTCCTAACCAGGAGACAGACTTACGGATTCAGCCTACCAGATATTATCCAAGTAAACAAATGTAGTTTACTTTTTAAAACTATTATTTAGTCTTTTTGAAGCTGAGAGAGACAGCAAGAATGGGCACACCAGGGCCTCTATCCACTGCTGAACTAACTCCACACACACACTACTTTGTACATCTGGCTTTACATGGGTGCTGGGGAATTGAACCCTGGTCATTAGGCTTTGCAGGCAAGCGCCTTAATTGCTGAGCCACCTCTCTAGCTTTACTTTTTATTTTTTTATATCTTTATTATTCAAAATTAGATACATTGTATGAGCACATATTGCGTTGGTATCCCATTTTCCTCCTCCCTGTCCCCAATACACTGGGTATCCTCCTCGGTGGGCTGCTGGATCAACCTATGGGGTAGGGGGTCATGGATAGCAAGGAGGCAGCCAGGGTCCCCCGCCCTTTGTGTGTGGGGAACAAGGAACCCTCAGCCTTACTTTTTTTAAAACCACACACTTTACCCAGAGCCTAAATGAAGCGTTCGGAGCTGGTCACGGTCTCTCCACCTCTCAAACTCAGGCTTCAGGTGACAGAGAACAATCAGGAAAGTTGGCCAAAGCTCCCAGCCAGTGCTTGCTGCCTGGCCCACTGGGATCACTGGCAGCGTCTCCACTCCTTAGAAGGTATGGGTGCTGCTGCTTATGTGGCCTTAGCTCTGGTGGTGTGACAGCAAGAGTGTGACAGCAGAGATGGACCCGAGAAGTCTGCAGAGCAGGAGCAGCTTGAAATTTGCCTTCCTGGGCTGGAGAGATGGCTCAGCAGTTAAGGCACTTGCCTCCAGTGCCTAAGGTCTCGGGTTCAATTCCCCAGTTCCCACATAAGCCAGAACCACAAGGTGGTGGCCCTGGTGCGTTCTCTCTCTCTCTCTCTCTCTCTCTCTCTCTCTCTCTCTCTCTCTGTGCTTGAAAATGAATAAATAAAATATTAAAAAATGAAAAAGAAATTTGCCTTCCTGCCATACCCTGTGCCTGCACTTGTATGCGCCTGCACTTCTGTGCCCAGGCCCACATGGGAATGTGCTTGCATGTGTGTTCACACCACCCAAGGGGTCATCGAGGCTCAGAGGCATCAAGGCAGAGGCAGCAGAGTGTTTTGTTTTTATGAGACAGGATCTCATAAGCCCAGGCTGGCCCTCAATTCACTATGTAGCCAAAGATGACCTTGAACTCCCGATCCTTCTGCCTCTGCCCCTCAAGTACTGGCATGACAGGCGTGGCTGCAGCTGCACGTCTGAGCACCCTGGGGCACACAGCAGAGTGAGAGTGGGGGCAGGTTACAGGTAGAGGTTTAGCAGTAGTACCCAAGCCAGAGAAGAAACATGTAAGGATGCCCATAGACACACGGCACGTCCTATGGACATCTGGGTGAGGGGTATAAGGAACAGAGTACCCCAAATCAGAGGAGCCAAACTGAGCATTCCATCAAAGAGCCCCAGAGTCCAGGGAGGAGGGAGGCCCTGGGAGCCAGGATGCAGAGGCCAGTCATGGGGAGGGCTATGTGTGTGCAGGGCCTCCTCAGAGACATGCAGTCCCAAAAGTGACTTTCACTCTGGATGTCAGAAGATGGAGAGCAGGAGGAGATCATGGCTGGGGCCATGGGCTAGGTTGTCCCCTGACCCAGAAGAGGCAGGACAGAGATTCAGCAAGAACAGGGCTCAGGGGTCAGGTCCAGAGGCCACTGTGAGCTGACCTGGTGCCTCATCTTCATTGAGAGTCTACCTTGCACAGGTGGCAGGCCTGAATGACTGGTACCCAGCAGGCCAGGTGGGCTAGGCCTTTCCAGAGCTAATGGTGAAACAGTTAACTGCAAAGTTCTGGAACAACTTGGCAAAGCACAGTGTTGTGGTAGCTGAAATGAAGAAGGCTGAAGGGAAGCCAAAAGCACACAGAGGGCCGCAGACAAGCGGACAAGCAAGACAAGCTGGAAAACAGGTTTATCAGTGTTTACCCAGGAAGCTTCGAGTGACCTCAGAGACAGGAGTGTGCTGGTAGAGTGTGGACGTGGACTGGGAATGTGGCCTGTGCACAAGGCCCCTGCTTAGCCCATCAGGATGACAGACGGTGCTGGCAGAAATCTGGGTGTGTGCTGGCTTTCACACTCACCAGTCACCCAGAAAGCCGCCTCTAGGGACACGCAAGGACAGAAAGCATGGGCTCAAGCACTTTGCATACCGCGTCCAAGGCATTACTGTTCACAGTGGCTAAGAAGCGGATGAAGCCCACAAGTCCATCAGGCGTGACACTGAAGGGAACTCTGACGCCAACCATGACATGGGGGATCCTGTCACTAAGTCAAAAAGGGACAAACACTCTGTGAGGACACCAGGCCCATGGCGGCATCAGACTCACCCAGACAGAGCGCAGAATGGTGGCTGCCAGGGCCTGGGGGCGGAGTTCCAGCCTGGGAAGGTGAGCGCTCTGGAGATGAGGGACAGCTGTCCGCATGGAGTACATATCATGTGCTAAAAGGTAAAGGTGGCAACTTTTTCTATGGCTGCTTTGTCACGATAACAAGTAGCACTAATTTCAAGACCGTGAGTTCTAAGAGCCAGGCGGCTCAGCTGGTAAACTGCCGACTCCAGGCCAAGTGAACGCTGGGTGTGGTGCTGTGTGATTGCAGCCCAGTGTCTAATTGGAGAGCTCCAGGCAGATGAGAGACCTTATCTCCAAGGAGGTAGACAGTGTTCCTGAAGACATATGTATTTACTTGTGACAGAAAGAGTTTTCATCGACTCAAAGGGCCTCTAGAATAAGCTGAGCTAATCCCTTGTGAGGGGACCCAGGCAACAGGAGGCCACGGGGCCTGGGACACTAAGCAAGGTTCAGGCAAGCCCTAAACAGTGCTTCCTCTGTCTACAAGGACACTGGACAGTGGGCAGGGCTCTTCTGCCCCAGCTTGCACACAGATCACCTTGCTGCCCGCTGGAGCCAACAGGGACACCAGCTTAGCTGCCCCTGGTCTCCAGGATCAGGATCCTCCACAGGAGTGACGTGAAGGAAGGAGCCATCTGGTAATGCTGTCCAGGTCAAGACCTGAGCACCTCCTCCAAACCAGGGGCAGCTGCCACTGATGTCCCCTGTGGTGAGCTTGGGGTGAGTCATCCTCAAGTGTGCCAAGGCATAGGTGATGTGACAAGCCACACTTGAACCAGGCTTTCTGTTCTACACCCCATGTCTCTCAACAAAAAGGGGAGTTGGTGGTCTTTCTAAAGCCTGAGGGAGAGCAGATAAATTAAGAAAGGATCAGAGTGGTGGGACCAGTCACTGCTCTGGGAATGACAATGCAAACTGCTCCTGGGACAGTCTCGGCTGGTGCCCACCCACTAGGCTTACCTGCCAGCCTATGGATCAGGGCCAGCTGGCACCAGGCTTGAGCAAGCAGGGCAGCTCACTGTCAGCCACATTAAGCCTGAGGGGCTGGCCACTGCCTGGCCAGAGTATTTCTACCAAATGGGCCCTCACAGGCTCCTTGGGGAGTGCCCCTTCCTGACCACTCTTCTCCTCGCACTGGGGGCAGTCTGTCTCCTTCTGTCATAACAAGAAGGCTTGGTTCCCTTGTCCCCACCAGGGGCCCATCACTAGGCTCCTTTGTTATGGAACAGTCACGGAGGACAGAAATCACCAAGCTAGGACTGCCACACAAAACCCAAGCCCCCTTTCAGCCATGTTCACATGACCCCTTGTCTGTATACAAGGGCCTCTGCTAGGAGGTGTGGCTCGTGTCATCAGGCTAAGCATCCCTCCACAGAAGCCAGCACACACGCTCCACCTTGCCTGGCACAGTGAGGGTGTGACCAGGACACAAGCCCTGGGCCTCCGACTGGAAGTCTCAGAGCAGACTGCCCAACTGGCCCAGCTGGCCGGGATGACTGCCACCAACACCAGCCTGGGCCAAAGCTGCGAGAAGCTGCAAGGATCGTGCAAAGCACGAGGAGAGAATCCCTCACGAGGCCGGCCACCGCCCTCTGTCCTTGGCACCTCTCCAGTCAGCCCTCAGGCAGGTCCACACTCCCTGTCCTTTCGGGGAGGGAGACTGGTTAACTTCATTGGCTGTTACGATGACACCATGACAGGGTCAAAGCGAGTCAAGCCCACCCCCACAGCCCAGGCCCAGGTGGGGTGGTGGCCTGGCAGCTGAGCACAGGACTTGGGTTCCGTCAGCAGGAAGCCCTCAGGGATCAGTGTGAGGTTGGAAGGCCAGCACCTACCTGCGGGTGTGGCCATGGCCTCTGCTTTGTCTGGAACAAGCCTGATGCCATCAGACACGTCCACTTGGTGGTCCACTTCTTCCTTCGAGGCTCCATTGGCAGGGTGTTGGGGAGAGCTGACACCTCTGAACTTCTGGCACACAGTAAATGGCCAACAGTCGGACATGAGGCTGTGGTGTCACAGGAAAACGAGGTCATTAGACAAAACCACTCGGTCCAGCCTTTAGCAAGCATTCTAAGTGGACATCAAATTAAGGATGCTTTACATTAAGTTCATTCTCCTCCAACAAAGTTTTGCTGTATTGGTGTCCAGTTGAAGATCAACTTTCTCAGGGCTAGGAGATGCTTCAGTGGTTTAAGGCACTTGTTTGCCAAGTCTCCTGGCCCAGGTGCAGATCCCAGTATTCACATAAAACCAGAAGCAGAAAATGGCTCATGCATTTGGAGTTTGAAGTGGCAACAGGCCCTGGCACATCCATAAACGCTCTCTCTAATATATAAATAAATAAAATGCAAAAAATTTAAATCCTCTTTCTCTTATAAATACAGAATAAGAGATTAAGTTAAAAAAAAAATAAAAACGAGTTTTACTTCTGCTGTTTTGAGGGGGGGGGTTAGACTTTCTCCCTGACATTTAAGTTCTTGTTTCAAGGGCATGAGAGTCCTGGTTCTCCAGGTTTCAATGTCTAGTTCACTGGCCTGGTGAGTTTTCAAAGCCAAGCTGGTGGCTTATTCAGATTGCTTCAAAACATTTTAAAATCATCCTAACAAAAAGCCTGGCCTCCTAGGTTCCAGAACAAACATCAGAGTATTCCTCCTCCAGGGAAGTCTGGCAAACACTCCTGTGACACTTTTTTGTGAAGTGACCTTGAATTTACAAACAAAACTGCTCACTTTCTCAGGCGCCCTGGGAATGCTCACCTGTCCCAGGGAACCCCTAACCCTTACCCAGCTTTCTGGCAGACCTTCAGCATGGCTCATTGGACAACTCTCTGCTGGCTTAATGGCCGTAGGTCCTTCTGGGAGCAGGAGTCCTCTTGGTGGGTCCCCATGAAACCTGCTCCTTTGGCTGTGACTTCCAGCTCTGCCATCACCTCAGGACAGGGAGGACTACAATCCCTGCGTGGCCTCTGCAGAGGTACCTCATGGAACACCATCCTCCAAACTCCATTAAGGTCTTCATCCTGTGCCATAGGGCCTGGGGGCGTTCCCTCTAGAAGGAGGGGAGCCCAGATCTCAGCCCGCCTCCTGCACCTCCCTGCCAGATAGGTGCAATGCATATGGTCTCATGCTCTCTGAAGATGACCAGTAAAGAGTGAGTGTGGAAGGAGATCCATCTCTGCCGCAGTGGGAAGGTCGTCATCCATGCTGGGCTGAAACTGGGTGATGCGGCTGCTTGGGGTTCACCCATGCCCTGGAAGTAAGCCTCGCCAGTGCCCTGTAAGTCACCCCTCGCCCGTGCACTGATATGTCCCCCCATGGAGCCACCTCAGTCCCACAGGCGCACAGCCTCTCTCTGACACCCAGGGAAGTGACATGGAGACTTCCCGGAGAGATGTGGCACTCTCCTGTGCCCACACAGTTCCCTCGATTTGATTTGGGTTTGTTCTTTATTCCATTCTGGAAATTTCAGTAATGTCAGTGGGCAGCCAGAGCCCCTGAGCCCCCCAAGTGGACAGGGGCTTTCTGTGGGCGGCCCCTCTGCAGGACTTGTGAGGACAGTCCTTGAAGGCTCCAACATGACCCTGGGGAAGAGCGGGTTCCCGTGAAGGCACTGAGTTGACCGTGGTGGCTGCAGTGTGTGGCTGGCTACTTGTTCTGGACTCCTGACACGTGGTCCCTGGAGATTGGCCCTGTCAGGTGTCCGCCAAGTGTCCACTGTCTTAGGGCCAGGATTCTGAAAGGTCTACTTGGAGGAGCTTGCAGCAGCCTGAAGCCACGCCATGTCCACAGGTCCTACCAGTCTTTGAGAGTGTCCCATCACACCCAGCTGGCCAGGAGCAGTGCTCTCGGGCAGAGGACAATACCTTGAGTGGGTTTTCTCCCGTTGCTTGGACTCTGGAGAGTCCTGCCCTATGCGTGCTCCTGAGTGCCAGGTCCTGCAGAGAAAGGCTCCCAAGTAACCTTGAGATGCAGGCCTGACCCCACAGGCCCTTCACTCTTGGCCAATCTTGGACACAGTCTTGGTTTCCATAGATTTCTGTGAAGTAGCTGTATCAGACCAGAATAGGCAATGTGACATCTAGGACAGCCTCTCACCTGACCCAGCTGAGCTCGGAAGGGCAAAGGCAGCGAGCAGCATAGAAAGAGCTGAGCACACCCAGCAAGGGAGTTCCTGTGCTCAGCCTAACGCTTCTGTCTCGGCATCCAGGGGCCTCAGTGGGCCACAGCCAGGTAACTTGCTTCCGTCATTACTCCAGGACTATCTATTTGCTTTCTGGTCTCATCTTCCATTTTACACGTTATTTAAGTAACCTTCAATACAGCAACCTCTCTTCTGAGGTGACCACTGTTATAACTTGGAGCCCCTAATTCTTTAAAAGACAATGCCTGCACTGGAGGGGTGCTCAGGTAAAGCCCACTGGGGCTGCAGGAAGGGGTGCATTGCATAGGAACCTGGGGGGCATACATCCTGTCGGGGGAAGGGGATACACATCCTGTCACCCTTCAGGTCCCACCACCAAGGCTACCTGAAAAACAAGGTCTCCTGGTGATCTGAAGAGCTGCCACGGAAATGAATGAGTCCTGAGGACAAGACCGTGTGACCAGGCCTGCAGTGAGCGCAGACCAGCTCTGACCCCACAGGCCCTTCACCCATGGCCAGTCTTGGACACAGTCTCGGTTTCCACAGAATTCTGTGGAAGGAGCCAGGGCAGGCTTCTCCCATCTTCCAGAAGGTGCGACGGCTCTTGTCCACAACCAGACCTGGAGTTTGGGTGGCTCAGACACTGTGCACAGGACATGGGAAGGTGGTGGCTAATGCGAGGCCTGGGAGGGGGTGAGGACACAGCACAAGTCCCTCCTCCGGATGCTCACAGAACCTAGGCAGGACTTGGGAAACATCCCTCTGAGACAGCCACAAGCTGTTATCAGAAGCCCCAGGAAGTCCTCCCCCAGGACAGCACCCCACCCTACCTGGCCCAGTGGGTCTCCTGTCTGCCAGGGGGGCTCTGCACACTTCACCAGCAGTAGCCCCGGGGAAGGGATGGCGCTTGGTTTTGGTGTCCAGTCTGGCTGCCAGGGCCACACATCCTGGGGCCTCCCACGACCTCCCCAGCACATCCTTTGGGCAACTAGGCACCTTAACCCTTTCCCATCCAGAGCTCGGTGGCTGCCCTGGGCATAGTTCTGGTCAGAGCAGGGGGGGGGGTCTTACGCTGGTCGTCAGGGTCTGAGCAGGCCAAGGGCCCATTGAAGTAAGTCTTGGCGGGAGACTTGGCGTCCCACTAGCGGCCGCCTAATGTTAACAAGTAGCCGGCGCCCCTCCCCCATAAGAGCACCCGGTGCCCCGTCCGGGCTTCCTGCCTCGTGGTGGGCTGGCACCTGTCCTGGCCAGTGGCCCAGCCTCCAGGTGGAAGGGATGAGAGGCTGGCTTCAGGGGCCCCGGGACACTTGCAGAGGCCCTGCCTCCAGCGGGGGACACCTCTCCTGGATCTGGGGGTGTCGAGGAACCTCATTTCTAGCAGTGGGAACAGCTGCGCAAGATCCCCACTCAGAGCCCCGGGTCCCAAGCTTCCTGGGTCCTGTGAGCGGACGCGGGAGAGACCCCCGGTCC
>PVHP010048082.1:0-12950 GCA_004024765.1 Zapus hudsonius | reverse complement strand
TTTTTTTTTTTTTTTTTTTTTTTTTGGTTTTTCGACGTAGGGTCTCACTCTAGCCCAGGCTGACCTGGAATTCACCATGTAGTCTCAGGGTGGCCTTGAACTCACAGCGATCCTCCTACCTCTGCCCCCGCCCCCGAATGCAGGGATTAAAGGCGTGTGCCACCACGCCTGGCTCCCATCTTTAAAAAAAAAACTTTTTATTGATATCTTCCATAATTATAGACCATAAACCATTATGATTCCCTCCCCCTCCCACCTCTACCGTATTTGTTCTGCCTCTCAACTAGTCTCTGTTTTGTTTTGGTGTCATCATCTTTTCCTCCCTTTATGTATAGGTATTATCAGTCACTGGGAAATCAAGGCTATCAAGGCTGTTTGTGTTGAAAGCAGTCCTACCCTTCCTTTGGCTGAAGGAACATTTTACTCAAGCAACATGTGTTGTTCTGAAAATTCCAATTTAAATATCATAAAACTTTCTGGGATATAATTTATGCTAATTATTCTTAAGAAATTTAGAGACTAATTGAGTACAGTGACGTAAACCTTTAATACCAGCTCTCAGGATCAGAGGTAGCAGGATTGCTGTGAGTTTGAAGCCAGCCTGAGACTGCATAGTGAATTTTAGGTCAGCCTAGGCTGGAGACAGTGAGAACTTACCTCAAAAACAAGACAAGACAAAACAAAACAAAACAAAAGAAATATTGAGACTATTCTAGTGTAGTTAGTAAAATTATATGAAAAAACCATAGTTTCACATTTTCCTTTTTCCAGGGCTCGGGTTTGCACTGTGTACATGCTATCCACATGTCTTGGCATTGAAAATGCCCCAGCACACGTATTATTTTCTATCTTACCTTAAAAACGTATTTATAAAACCTTCTTTAGCAATGAGTAGAGATCGTCATATTCTGAAGATCTGTCATGGGAAGGAGGTTTTGGGAACTAGAGATCTTAATGGAGGGGTTGATGGAGTAGAATTAGGATTTTAGAAGTTAATATAGAATCAGAACCAAAATTTGAGAATCTTCAGTAAGTGGTCAGGAAGCCACCACTCTCCTATGTTTGTCTATTTCTTTTATGCCTAGAAACTGACTGTAAGTGAGAGATAGATATTCTTAGGGGCGAGTGTTCAATTTCTGCTCTTTCTACTCAGTTACATGGAAATTACTTGAGATTTCTCCCCTATGCAAAGCAATTAGGAGGAAAATCACAAACTCCACATATCCCTTTTTCTGAGTTTGAGTTTTCTGAGTTTGGACCTTTGAAAATGTATATAGCCTATCATTCTTTATTACGTGGCCATAGTCTAATAGCATCCCAAAGGAAGCCTTCAATGAATGTGGGAATTAAGCACACTGCTTTTGCATTTCTCCCCAGGTTTTGATTCGGGACAGAATAAGGAATGTAAATCTTCAGACTTCCAGTTTATCTTTATATCATCATCAAAACTCAAATGCAGAGAACTGGACGAGGCTTTAAAATCATCTTCAGGTAGATGAGAACAGCACAATTTGCATTATCAGCTTAACCTCTGTTACTCTTATGGCCAATTCTTGGTCTCAAAAGACTTTTGAAGTGTTAGCAGGTGTTCTATGTAAGAACATCCGGCTCTTTTTATACTTTGGTTTCTATTATTGAATTATTTTATTATTTTTATATTGTTTATTTGTTTATAAGAGAAAGAAACATGGAGGGAGATTGAGAATAGGTGCACCAGGGACACATATGTCACTTTGTGCATCTGGCTTTACGTGGGTACTGGGGAATTGACCTGGGCCATCAGGCATTGCAAGCAAGTGTCTTTAATCTCTGAGCCATATCTCCAGCCCCTATTATTATTTTTAACCCCCCTCTCTCTGTGTGGGTGTGTGTGCATGCATGCATATGTGTGACATGGTGTATACATGGAACTCAGAGGATGACATCAGATGTCCTTGCCTTCTACTTTGAGGCAGGGTGTCTGGTTCACCACTGTGTGTGCCAGGCTATTTGGCCCAGTAAACTTCCAGGGATTCTTCTGCTTCCACTATGGACATGCTAGATTATAGACACACTCTCACTTCTGGCCCTATGTGTGTTCTGGGGATCTTCTGCCATCTGCCCAGCTCCATCTCCATTATCATCATCATCATAGATTCTCACTGTGTTGTCCAGGTGGCCTTGAACCACTAAGCTTGAGTAACCTTCCTGCCTCAGCATCCTAAATGACTCCGTGCCACGGTACACAGCCTATTTGGCTCACGTCTCTTTCTTTCATATGTCAGTGAATGAGATATCATGGAGGATGAAGATCTGACTGTACTTCAAACATACTCGAAATATAGAGCACCTTCCCCCTTTATAAATGGCACCGAAGTAGAGCAAAGTGATAGCATCAAAGGAAGGTTTAATTATACTCTGTGGCAGAGACACTTGGTTCAGTTAAGGATTGTGGCGAATGCTGGTGGTAGTGGTGGGGAGGGAAGGCGGCTGAAGGGTACCTTCAGGCAAGCTGAGAGCTCCATGTTACACAGCTAGCAAGAACTAGACATGAGATACAAAGGCATAAGTCTGGCTCCATGGTCTTGGTTCTTGGCTGCTGTATTGTGTGGTGCTTCCTGGGACAAAAGAGAGCCTGAGCAGAAGATTTACAGGGTCCTGGAGAGGGGACCACAGGCTTAAAAATAATGCTGATTTCTAGAACCTGCAGACCTTTGTGATGTGTCAGGTAAGACGATGATTCTCAAGATTTTAGTGAGCAAGAGGAAAGCATGGGAAGTCTGTTGAAATGTGGATTCCACTCTCAGATGTTTTTTTATCGGTCTGGGTTGGGGTTCGGAAATCTGCGGTGGGCTGTTTGTGAATCAGTAGCTCAGGGCCTGGACTTTGTGATATATGCACTAAAAGGGCTACTATTTGCATATCAAAAACAGAACTAACAATGAAGATAAGGAAGCACTCAGGTAATTTAATAAAAATAACAGGCTTTCATAATTGATCATTATAAAAGTACTGTGTGCTCATTTTATAAAATAGCAAAATTTGGATAGTTACAAGAAAGAAAATGGAAATCACTCAAAATGTGATCTGTAAGATTAGAAATTTCTAGTCATAGCCTTTGTAAGACCCAATTATAAATGGAGATAAAAATGAATCTGAAGCACATTAATGGAGAAAAAGAATCAATTATCACTCAAATGTTTTAGGACACTTTCATGTTTAGGTAATGTATTCCAGTTAATTAACAGTTTTTCAAAATTGTAATATACTTGATGTAAGAACCATTTTTTAACATTTTCTTAAAAAATTTCAAATATACAAAAATTTTAAGAACTTAGTAGTTAATAACCTCTCACCTATATACAAAAATCACTATTTTGACATTTTGCTATATGTATATCTGTATAATGTTTATACTATTGACTATTTAGCAGTACATAAATAATCATTCATGACAGATGATTATGATATTTGTGGAATATTTGAAAGGAAGTTTCAGATTTCATGGTGCTTCATCCTGAAATGCATGTACACCCTCTAAGAAGGACATTCTTTTACAAACGATAAGTGACACTCATGTTGAACGAAGATATTATTAACTAACAATTTTCTCAAACTGCTATTAGGCAATGGATGGTTTTCTTTTCTTTTTCTTTACAACTTTACTTTTTAGATCCATCTGAGAGTCACAGCAGAATTGAGAGGAAAAGGTAGAGATTTGTCCTATACTTCCTGCACCCCCCCTGCCCCCAACCCCACAAGCCAACCAGAGGGGAACATTTGTTAAAATTGATGGATCTACCCTGACATCTTATCCTTCAACCCTTGTTTCCAGCTGTGTTGAGTATAGCGATGCATATCTGCCATTTTAGGGTAACTGAGAATAGTTCTGTTGCCTCCAAAGTCCTCTGCATTCTTCCTGTTCATCTCTCCACCCCCTTTCATCACCACTCACCATCCTGTCTTCATGGTTTAGTTTCCCCAGAATGCTGTAGTTTGATGGAGTTTTAGCAAAACTTGACCCTCATTTTCATTTTGTTTTTGTACACTGACTTATTTCACCATCCTTCCCTGTAGGAACCAAGGACAATATACTTCGAGGAGACCCATTTGTCAGAGGGGGAAGCCCTGGCTTCGTAGCCAGTCTTAGTTTCTTAGAGCTGGATAATCCTGCTGGGAACAAGCAGAGATATTCTGCCTGGGCTGAGTCTGTAACAAAACTTCCCCAAGTCATAAAACAAAAGGTACGTGATGCTCTGTTTGAAGCTGTGGGAAGCAGTCATGTATATTTGCCTTGGGAAAATGAAATGAAATCAAGGTGGTGGCAATTAACTTTTGCTGCCTCCCAATGATGTTTGCTATAGTGAAGAAACAGAAGGTACATTATCTGCTATGTTCATAGTTCAGCAGTAAAGGTTAAATTTCTTATAAATCCCAGGAGAAATTAATGATGGAATATGCATTTCTAACTTTTACCTAAATTTGATTTTATTTACCTTTGTTTCTAATTCAGACGAGTTCCAGATGTTTGCAAGAGGATGGCATTTATTTATTTATTTAAAAAACATCTTTATTATGAATGAGTTTATATACTATATGAGCACATCTTGTAAACATGTCCCCGTTTCCCTCCTCTCTGTCCCCTATCCACTGGGGTCCTTCCTTGGTGTACATTCTGAATCGAGGACAGCATTTAGATTTGCATGTTGCTACTTGTGCCAGATCGCCTTTCCTGTGGCTATAGCCATGGGTTCCTGAAGTCATTGTATTACAGTAGAATCACGTTGACTGACTTTACTGGAAAAGTACACAAGTCCAAAGATCTTATGGGAGAATTAGGTTAGGGTCACAATACTCGAAAATATTAGCTAAAAAAATATTAGCTGAGATACCGGTTTAAAAAAAAAATCTGGGGTAGGGACTGGAGAGATGGCTTGGTGGTTTAAGACACTTGCTTGCAAAGCCAGCTGGCCCAAGTTCAATTTCCCAGCCATCCACTCAAAAAGTGGTGTATCTGTTACTGTGTTGCAACCATAAGAGAGCCTGGTGTGCCTCCCCCGCTACATGAATGCACACACAAATTCAGACATTGATGAAAATAGTTGTTTCTGGCTGGGGAGATGGGTCAGTGGTTAAAGAAGCTTGCTGATGATGTCTCCTGGCTCAGGGTTCTGTTCTTCAATACTCATATAGAGCTGTATGCACAAAGTGGCTCATGCATCTGGAGTTCATTTGCAGCAGTAAGAGAACCTGGCACACTGATACTCTTATCACAGAAAATATATTAAAAATAGTAGCAGGGTTTATGCATATTAGATTATTAAGAAATGCACCCATGCTATCAAAATGTGACATATTATCCAGGAAAAGGCTGAAGGCTTTGGTGCTGGAAGAGCTACAACTGGCTAGGTGTCATAAGGTAGAAGAACAATCATAAATTTGATGGTCAGTTCATAGATGAGTGAGTGTAGTTTATAGTCCAGGCAGTGAACTGACAGATGCTTAAGACGTGTGTACCTGTGTGTGTGCCTGCACACGCCTGCATGTGCACTGTGTATATTCCCGTGTGGGTTAGTTCAGCTGCATGCAGGTTTCTGTGCTCCTTCTGTTGTTCTTGTGGACAATAATGTAGAATTTGCAGTATGCTCATGTTGCTCTCTAACCTATCAATGTCTGTGGAACAATTCTACGCTTTCAAAACTAACATGGTAGAAGGGATTTTACATCATTTTATGATCCTTTTCCCAGTCATGGGAGTCGACTGTGTCCTAAGCAAAGTGAAATTTTAGGAGCTACATAGATCTGGTGTGGTTATTAGCTGGAAAGCCTTAGTTCAGCATGTCTGAAGCCTTGACTTCCATTGCCAGCTCTGGATAAAACTGGGTGTGGTGACACATACCTGTTATCCCAGCACGTGGGAGGTGGAAACAGGAGGATCAGAGTTCTGTTAACCTCTGCTACACAGATTGGGTTTGTAGACAGCCTAGGATGAATGAGAACCTGTCTCAGGAGGAAGGGTGAGGAGAAAGAAATTTTATATATTCAAAAACAAAAACAAGAAAAAGAAAAACCCTACAGTAGCTACTCATATACTCAGTACCATGCTGTACCCATTCATCTCCACATAGAACTGAGGGTGAGTTTTTCTTGGAAACTTAGTGTAGATTACCATCTTTAGTATTCAAAATGGGCCCAATGTCCCATGTAGCCTTTTATCGATTTATTTTTGTTTTGAAAGTTTGTGTTGGGAACTTTGATATATGATCAGATTGCCATCACGTCTTATGTCCCCTCTTCCTTTGAGTTCTTTAGGAGCAATAAATTGTTGATTAGAGGAAAACATTGCCAATTTATTGGGCATGAAAGGAGCAACAAAAGAACAGACATGTATGAGTTTGTGGCCATTGATGACCAACCTATTCAGAAGAGATTGGCTCCTAAATGCCAATGTTACATGTCCAGTGTCATGCTTGGTGACATCATAGTGGTCATTTGAATCTGGCCATGATGAAACTCCACTGGAGGAATTAGCAAAAGCTCCAAGTGGAGCTTTTTTGCTCTTTTTTTTTTTATTGTCCATAATGAGTTACATTATTTAATGGGCAAACAATGAGTTGTTATCCCCAGTTCTCCAATGCCCTTCTTCCCCATTCCCAATCAGCTGGATATCCTCCTCCGTGGGCAGTCTGGATCAGTCCTTGGGGCTGGGGACCATGGATAGCCTAGGAGTCAGCCCGGCTTTTTTGATCTTGGGAGAGCAGACTATCAAAGTTCATCCAGGACACCTGTGGTTTCTAAATTGCTTTTCTTCTGAGAAATCTAACACAAAGTATACTATGTACATGTTTAAAATTCCTTCAGGAGAAGATATATTAAATCTTCCAGTATCAGGAAGTTTCATTTTAAATTTAATTGCACTTGCTTCTTTGTAGTAATTTATGTGTCTTTCCTATTCTTCTATCCTTTATGGGAGGAAATGTATTATCTTTAAAATAGTCTCCCACTAACTAGAGAATGAATGTTTTATGTGTTTTTTAATTTTATGGATGCACACAAGATATAAAAATAGTCCTTTCCTATCTGATTCCAATTGTTCCTAGGTTTGTCTTGATTTCGTGGCAAGGAGAGTGAATTGCCTTCTTTTTTCATGTAAACCAGAAACCATTGTAGCCCTCCACCCACCACATCCACAGTTCAACTTTCCTCAGTTTTAGATAAATCATGTTCTGAAGATATTAAGTGGAAAATTCCAAAAATCATTCATGAATTTTAAATGAGTTTTATTGTAGCATATAGCTATAATTGCTTTATTATTAATTATTGTTTTTAGTCTTATACTGTGTGTAATGTATAAATTGAACCTCTGGGTACCTATGACTAGGAAAAACCCAGCATGTGTAGTAGGATTTACTTGTCCTGAATCTTTTTTTGTTTGTTTGTTTTGGCATATACTAGGGGTTTTGAGACATCTTTGGGTACTTGGAGGCGACTGTAATGAGCCTAAGAGGGATTTTTGATTTTATTTTGGTAGGATTATGTCTACATGTGAAAAGAACTGTATTTTTGCCTAAGGCTTAGAGCACTGACTACATCTTTACTTGTAGCTGACACCCTTACATGAGCTGGTAAAGGAAGTGCCTTGTGCCTCTGTGAAGAAGCTGTACCTGAGACGGGCTCTGGAGGAGTATCTGGATGAATTTGACCCCTGCCATTGCCGACCTTGCCAAAATGGGGGCATTGCCACTGTTGTGGGGACACAATGTCAATGCCATTGCAAACCATACACGTTTGGAGCGGCATGTGAGCAAGGCGTCCTCGTGGGGAATCAAGCAGGTCAGCGTGCTGAATGAAATTTGACTTGTCCTAACAGGGCACACTGTAAAGGGAATTGCCCTTTCTCCCTGGTACCTGAGATTTGCTGCTTTGTGTATAAAGAATCAAAGTTGCATTGGACTTAGGAATTCCTTCCTCTTTTCATCCCCAGATTATAGCTACTAAGGTCAAGACCTTTTGCTGTCTGTCTTTTTTCCCCCCAATCTAAACTAACAAACCCACCGTGGCATCGACTCCCCATTCTGTTCAGAAGAGAATTTGAATTCTGCAGTGTCTGCTGCTATCTTTTCCTTGTCATCTCAGTCGGGTTGTTTGAATGCAGGTCTGTGGAGCTTGTGTTTGCTGTCTAGCATTTCTGACGACAAGCACTTTGAAACATCTCTACTATTTCATATTACATCCCATTAACTGAACTTTCACAAATATTCATTGAACATCTATGGTGTGCTACGTGTTATGAAGGGTGTTTTAAGCACTTAGTACAGAGCTATGGGAAGTTCACAAGTAGACAGAATAGCATCTATTATCTATCATGTTTCCCTCTTCTAGAAAGCTTACTCCTAAGGTCAGGGCTGTTTCATTCTTTTTCTTTCTTTTACTGATAGAATCAAAAGCTTGATTCATAAATAAATGTTACTAAATAGATGTTTGTGAAATACATGACAAAATAACAGTTGCTTATAGATACACACCCTTGTTCTCAAATATCTCTACAAGTGGCCTTTCCTTGTCCATTGAAATTATACCACTGTGACTCATTTCTTTTTTTCTTTTTCGAGGTAGGGTCTCACTCTAGCCCAGGCTGACCTGGAATTCACTGTGTAGTCTCAGGATGGCCTTGAACTCATGGTGATCCTCCTACCTCTGCCTCCCAAGTGCTGGGCGCCACCACGCCAGGCTATGTGACTCATTTCTTTGGTCTTGGATTTGTCTGTCCAGGCAGAGGGCAGGGATGGATCCCCCAGGGTCAGGCTGCACTCCTGCTAGTCCTCATAACCAGGAGCAGGTCCTGGGCTGTTTCCCTTGGGCAGGGTGGGGAGTCCTATCTATGAAGTAAGAATGGCACCCTTTCCCTTGGGTCATTATCCTGAACAGTAAATAAATGACACAATGTATATGAAAGTGCGTTGGAACTGTTACAAAATAATCGTCGCACTTAACCAGATATTCTTGTAAGAATTTCTCTCATGCAGCATTAACTTGGACATTTTAAGTCGGACAGTAAAGCCATTGTGGTTGTTAAGGAAAACCTCACTGAATGAACACTGAGATGCTCAGAGAATAGCAAAGACACAGAAAACATGAATAACTTGTGCTTGAACTAATACACTATGAACTAATACACACAAGGGCTGGATTCATGTGAAGTCAGTCGGGCTCCTACGTTCATGCTCTTTCTACATCTTACAAGGCTTTGGTCTGTCCCCCAAGTAAACACATTAGTGAGAAGCACTAAGCTTCAAAGGTTTCCTCTCCAGAAACTTAGTGAAGAGCCCCTCTTCCTTTACAGGTGGGGTGGATGGAGGTTGGAGTTGCTGGTCCTCTTGGGGTCCCTGTATTCACGGCAAGAAAACAAGGAGCCGGGAATGCAATAACCCCCCTCCGAGTGGGGGTGGAAAGGTCTGCATTGGAGAAACAACCGAAAGCAGGCAATGTGAAGACATGGAGCTGGAGAATTTGCGGTAATGGAGACGGGACCCCTCTGCAGTTACACAGTGTAGTCACTCACACTAAGCGGGAGGTTGTCGATGGCTGCAGGAGGGAGGCTCGCTGGCTTACTGGGTTAGGTTTGCCCGACACCGGTGTCCCCAGGGAGAGTAATGGAGTGGCCCAGCTGAGGGATGGGAACAGCAGCTTTGGCATTGCTGTGCAGCCCTGGGGAGGTTACTTGTCACATCCTTAAAATTACAATAATTGGAGGAGGTAACCAAATAATAAAATATGGTTAGAGTTAAATGAGTAAACAATTAGAATAATAGCATTGGGTTACTGTAAGAGTTAAATGAGGTTGTTCATGTCAAGTGATCAGCACAGTGCCTGGTACATGGTATACAGTCAGTGAAGGTCGTGTTACTCTTGATATTTTTCTCAGTTTGCCTGGTGAACATCTAGCACTAACTTGACAATGTTATGTTGACCCAATTGTGCCCCTGTGTCAGAATTCTTCATGAGACACCCCAGTGTTTTATACTGTCCTTTATTAAGTTTTGATCAGAAACTAGACCCAAAGTTTTATTAAGGAAATTTAAAAGTCATGTGAGTTAAAGGAAGAAGCAAGGTGCTTGGGTATGCAGTAGAAGAAGGAACGTGGCATGCCGTGATCCTAGGTCTTCCATGTCTTATGACCCAACAATGACAATCCATCTCGACTGAGGAAACTGGATGGCATAGGATTTATAGTAGGAAGGGAATGAGAGCCTGAGAGGAGGCCTCTACCGAGGGAACCATTGCCCCTGTCTTTAGACCCAAAGCCGGAGGGAAGGGAGCCTTCTAAGGGAGCATCTCTGTCTTGGTGTTCAGAGGAAGGGAAGTCTTCACTACACAGCACAAATAGGAAAAATTCGATTACTACTTCATATTTCTGGATTTTCTCAGGGTGCTGCATAAGGATGAGGAATTCAGTCAAGACTGAGGTGACACAGGTGATTCCTGGTGACCCTCAGACGTCATGTCATTGGAGTGGACATAACAGTGGTAGTGTGTTGACCTCAGAGGCACTATTGAAACTTGTGGTTTAATGATGGATGTCCCCATTTATCATCATGGTTACTATAAGCTCCTCTAGAGGTGATCACAGTGTAAATATTCAGGACTTGTGTGGGTGATGTGATGTTAGGACCTCTGCTTCTCCACCTTCCTTTTAGGGTTGGTATCTTCCCTCAAGCATGATGAAAAATTTGCTTTCATCAAAGAATGTGCTACCAGGTATATAAATTTCAGAAAATGTGTAGGTATGATGACTTTTTTTTTTTATTGATTTTTGAGAGTTAGAAAGAACTTGACAGCAGGAGCCCAGTCGATTGGACAGGAATCAGGCCCGGGCATTTACTAGATTATGATCTTGGACAAGTTATTCAAACTTTCTGTGTTTATTACTCTGCAAGTATCTCATAGTGTTGCTGTGAGTAGGAAGTGAGTTAATGCACAGGTGTAAAGCAACTGCTACACTACCTGGCACATAGAAAATGCTTAATACAAGGTCGTTAGCATCACTTCACATTACTTCTCTTTAGGGCTCACCAAACTTTATTATATTATTTTCAATGCAGAACTAATTTTGTGTTAAAGAGTTTTCAGAATCCAACAGCAAGAGAGAAAGTAATTTCTGAGACACATGACCTCTGGAAATCATGTAACAGGTGGATTCAAAGATGTGTATTTCTGCTTCTCATATTACTGCTTTTTAACGTTTTTATTGGCTTGGAATTATATAACACAACAATATCTCAGTATCATAGGTTCTTAGATAAAGCCATTGAATCCATGATGACATTCCCTCAAGTGCATTAGTTATTCTTCCCCTCATGACTCTTTTTTAAAATATATATATATTTATTGTCCATAATGAGTTACATTATTCAGTGGGCAAACAATGAGTTGTTATCCCCAATTCCCCAATACCCACCATCCCCATTCCCAATCAGCTGGATATCCTCCTCTGTGGGTCGTCTGGATCAGTCCTTGTGGCAGGGGACTATGGATAGCCTAGTACTCAGCCCGGACCTCCTGGCCCAAGTGTGTTGTTACTGAGGGGTGCCATGCCTCTGGATAGTCTCCCCCCCACGGCTCTCACAATCTTTCCGCCCCCTCTTCCGCTCAGTTCCCTGAGTCATGGTGGGTGAGTATTAAGGCTGCTTTAATGTTGTGTGCTTAGGGGGCTTTGTGTTGAAAATTGTTGGTTTCTGTCCCCCTGGCTTATCCTGTGTTGATTGAATGGCTGTGGCTGTGGGTCCCTTGTTCATCCCGTCATTCTCTGTGGGGCTCCATATGGATCCTCCACAGCATGACTGTGGTGGCTCATCTCTTGCCAGAATCTCAGCTATCGGCCTATAGTCAGTTGGTAGGGTTAGATGGGCCCCAGCTCTCTCACTGCATCCTGAAAAGTACAAACGCAATCTCCATCGGAGTGTGAGGTCAGTATAGGTTAACAAATATACACAATTCTGGATTACCTAGATTCTATTTTTAGTAGCCTCTCCGTCAATCGGTCCCATAGTGCATCTTTTCTTGCACCTCATGACTCTTACATTCTTTCCATCTCCTCTTCTACAACTTTCCCTGAGTCATAGTGGGTGAGTTTAAATTTTGCATAATTATTAGGTTTTAAAGAGTCTATAAATTTGTATTTTGGACAATTTTTGGAACCCTTGGTGCCTCTCTCCATTGTCCTTCCCCATGTTATCTGCCTTGCTGTGGGAGTAGCTCTTTTGCTCGTCATCTCACTTCCTAGAGGTTGTGTTAGGGCTCTAAATAGTGAGTTTGAGGTGAATCGTCTGCTGCTTGGGTGTCCCCGTCAAATCAGGTCCCTTTGGTGGAGTTCGGTTGTCCCCGGTTTTCATTGCTTTCTGAAAAATACAAGCAGAGTCTCCAGCGGAGAGTGAGATCAGTATTGGTCAATTGAGACAAATAGTGCTAGCATTTGGAGGGTGTAGCCTTTCTGAGGATCTATGGTTAGTGATGACTTCCCAACATAGATGGGATTCTTGGTTCCCCCCTTCAAGGTTGCCTTGGGTCCCCTTACCAGTCAGGGGCTCCCTGCCTTTGAGCGGATCTCAAAGCCAATTAGCCAGCAGTTGATTACCCACCTAGGTTGGGCGCCACTATTGCACAGATGGGCATTTCTTGACTTGCTTGTCTGTGTCATATGACTGCTTTTGTAGTTGTTAAAACCACTGTCTTGATAGATTGGGCTTATGTTTCAGTGTTCTCACATACTTGATTTTGAGAATGATAAAAGCATATGACAATGTACTTGTATTTTCTCCTTATATAACTTCAGATGCAAAGGAAAAATCAAGGTAATACAAAATGTCTACTAACTGGTGGAAGGCAACCACAGCAACTTTCTTTTGTTTCTGTTTTTCTTTCAGATTGCTAGAACCACATTGCTTTCCATTGTCTTTGGTTCCAAGAGAATT
>PVHP010048081.1:0-12561 GCA_004024765.1 Zapus hudsonius | reverse complement strand
ACATTATAGGACACAGAATTCCTCCTTAGAGTCAAGACATTATAGGACATAGAATTCCTCCTTACCTTCAAGACATTATAGGACACAGAATTCCTCCTTAGAGTCAAGACATTATAGGACATAGAATTCCTCCTTACCTTCAAGACATTATAGGACACAGAATTCCTCCTTAGAGTCAAGACATTATAGGACATAGAATCCCTCCTTACCTTCAAGATATTATGGGACACAGAATTCCTCCTTAGTGGGAAGGCATTACAGGACATAGAATTCATCCTTAGCCTCGTGATTTCTCCTAATTTAGTATCTTTTTCTTTGGCTGCTATAAGTGTACACTTGGAGCTTCTTATCTGTGGAGTAAATCAAGCTCTAACCACAGCAGAAAGTAAACTCTTAATACCCAAACTCTATTAACACCCAATTCTTATCAATAAACGTTTCAGACGCTTAATCCTGGAGAGTCAGTCACTTCAAGGGTTATCTCCTACATGCAGTGAGTTTCAGCTGGGGTAAGAGACTTTTCAACTCTCAGTGCTAAAGCCACCTTGAGGGTTGATTATTTTAATGTGACGTGATGAACTTGGAGTGGAGTGAAGAATTATTCCATGCTATCTTCCTGTGAATGTGAGAACTTGAAAACATCACTCATTGTTGAATTGAGATTTGTTACAGAAAATAAAAATGCATGGAAGATACCTGAGTCAGAAATCATGTTATCAGCATTACATGAATATATCGTGTGTTCTATTTTTCTTTTACTAAGCAGTACTCCAGAGCTTAAATCTGTGGCATCCTAGAAAATTTCTAGAGACTTCCTTAACCAAGTCTGTTTTTATAAGATCATAGGCTTTCCGGTCTCTTCTCTCTCTTACTGTAAATAAACTCTCCAGGATCCACTCAATATCCTGTCTCCAACCTATTTCCTGAAAATAAAAGCAACATTTACATTTTTTAGACGGTAGCATTGATTTCCTTGCTGAGTGCTTTCTCTCATATTATAAAGAGGCTATTACTTAGCTCTTATTAAAATAAGTTAACTTATTAAAATAAGTTAAGATTAGGTTAACAGCGTTTGTTACCCTATTTGTCAAACAGCAATCACCCTACTTCTGTGGGTTTTACAGCAAAGCTCCAGGGAAGTGTTACCTACAGTCCTTTCCTCCTGTGTCCTTCCTTCACTGCTCTCTGGATCTTCATAAATAACTTTTCCCCATCACCCCATTGAAGCCGCTGTGGTAAGGATTACCAAGGACCTTCATATTTCAGTGCCCATTTTCTGTGAACTATTAGAAGTCTCTGACATAAGAGATTATATACTCCATAGCATTACAGCTCAACATTACCTTAGAGTCATCTGTGGACGTTTATTTATTATTTAGCATGTGTATATGGTGTGTGTGTGTGTGTGTGTGTGCATGTGTATGCACATGTCTGTATGTGGGGGTACAACTGTCTGTGTGTGTATACGTGTTGAGGCCAGAGATGGTCTTCCAGAGTCCTCCACCCTGTTCTTGGAGACATCCCCTCACTGAATCTAGAGTTCTCTGGTTTGACTAGCCAAGGAGCCCCAAGATCCCTTTCTCTGCCTTCCCATTGCTGGAACTATAGGCATGTACCGACATCCTCGACAGTCATCGGTTTATGTGGGATCCGAGAATATGAACTCAGATACATTGATGTTTGCAAGGTGTTTTTTTTTTAATCAATGTTTCTTTTTCTTTTTTGGGGTCTCTTTTTTGTTTTTATTTTTTAAGTTTTCTAAAGAAAGACAACACTAAAACATTCAAATGGAAGATGGCTTGACTGGTTTCCAGAAGGAATACCTCTGATGTAATAATGGAGGCAGAATAAAAGACTCTTTCTTCTCCATTACTCCAGGGTCAGGTCTCCATTTTCCCTTCTCGAACATCAATAGAAATGACATAATTGAAGTATCTTCTATATCAGGCGCTGTCCTAGGCATTATATTGACCCTGATGTTCCCTCCCAGAACACACACTAAATGGAGCCATTATGGTTATTCTCAGAATGGATCGTCCGTATAATTGCCTTTGTAGGAAAAGCCTTATGGCTACTAGCTACCTTTCTGCTTTGACAGCAGACACTCTCAAACACAAATATCTCTGCAATTAAAATCACAAATATAATCGTAACAACAAAAGGACTGTCTTCAACTCTTAATTGAAAAAAAAAAGATGCTGGTCTCCCCCTCCACCATCCCTATTTAAATGTTATGAGTTTGTTCCACATTTTAGATTCAGTATTGATGTGAATTGAATAACGCAATTAATCAGGGTCTTCCATCACATAATTATCCCTTATCCAAGAAAATCATTTTATGCATCCGTTTACATTCATTGAATTAAATAATTCAACATAAATAGTTGTCATAAAAACTTGCTACGCGGCACTTTAAGAGCAAATCAATTTGATCACTATAGACTAATTGGGATAAAAATATACATATGTAGAAAAACAGGTAAGTATGTAGGGAAAAAAAAAAGCAACAACCCCCTGCCAGCCAACATACTTAAGGAAAATCCCAGGTGTGTAATTCTCTTAACCATTTTGCTAATGTATTCTCCCAAAAGAATAGTATGATAGATTGAGGCCAAATTTTAATTGAGTTAACATCATGTGAATGTTAAAAACATTTCCTCCTGATTTGAGTGAAAACAGCAGAATTACAGTTCCATGTACCAAAGCACTGGCAAGAACCCCTGAACTCACTGTACTGGACAGAGTAGGCTTCAGGGCCACAAGCCACCCCCTGCTCATGGATTATGGGATGGATTGGGTAGCTTTCTGTCACTGTGACCAAAATGCATGACTTAAGCAATTTAAAGAGGAAGGATTAGTTCCAGAAGGTTCCACCCACAGTGGCTTGCTTCCATGCCCTTGGATGGGATGTTAAGGTCCACCAGTCATACCAATACCACCACAGGCTATTTGTTCTTCACTTCTGCCAATGCAGGAAGTAGGAAGGGCACAGAGACAAGAGACCTTAAATTAAAATCATACCCATGCCCAGTCACCTTCTTCCAGCAGAGGGTCTTACCTTTGGAAGTTTCCAGAACCTCTCAAAACCTCACAACCCACTAGAAACCTAAGCTGTTGTACATGAGGCTCTGGGGGACATTTCATATTTAAACTATAAGAGAGAGATTGTTAGACATTTAGCATTCACTTGTAAATCATACAATCTGGCGAAATCAAAGAGCAGTGTAAAAGATAAACCTGAGGTGGTGGGGGGCATTACTGAAAGCTGCTGGAAGGTCAGTGATCAAAAAATGGAGACAATGCCATGCACACTGTTGGGAAATTCTTAACGATTAATTCATAGAGAAAGCCAACTGGAAAGACTCAGAAGACTGAGGGTACAGACACCTCTCGGATCATGTCTATTAAAGTGTGAAAAAAATCTTTAGGAATAACTCTATTCAAAGAGAGGCATGTACTTTAAGAACACTCTCCTTAGATGTCGAGCTAGAAATCAATGCATTCAGCTAAGTCAGGGGGTGAGCTTTCCTGGGTGCGAGGAAGAATCTCAGCTCTCTCTCTCTAGTGTGGAAACTTCACAGACTGAACAGTGCCGGTTAGTATCAAGGGTTAGATTCAACCTTGATTTAAAATACAACAAGGAGGGTTGGAGAGATGGCTCAGCAGTTAAGACGCTTGCCTGCAAAGCCTAACGACGCGGTTCGATTCCCCAGTACCCACGTAAAGCCAAATGCACAAAGTGGTGCATGCATCTGAAGTTCATTTGCAGTGCCCATCTTCTCTCTCTCTCTGTATATATATATATCTGCTTGAAAATAAATAAATAAAATATTTTTAAATACATCAAGAAAACACTATAATGGTACTGAATTTAATATACAAGCTAAAAGTTATAGGGAATCCATGACAAGTCTATTTCCAGCATATGACTCTGCACTCAAACAAAATTTAATCACACATTTCAATGTTGGAGCCAGAGATATGTAGGTAATTCGTTCCCACATACCCATAATTTTATTTCCACATTATAAATAAATAATGTCTTCTGTGCAGACTGTACAAGGCAAAAATTTTGCTTAATGGGTTTCTGCAATTCTTCACAATGTTGGCTAATTCTGAGTCCAGATGTTTCTAGTAAATTATAAAATTAGATAAAATTTACTTTTTTTTCCATCAGGATCATGTGAATATAAGAAACTTTTTTCCCCCTAAATACTAACCCTAAGCAAAACCTGGACCAAGGTCTATATTTGTTGCTGTTAAAATGTGCTCTGAGGCTGGAGAGGTAGCCTGGTGATTAAGGCACTTTCCTGCAAAGCCTAAGGACCTGGGTTCGATTCCCCAGTAATTATTCCCATCAGCATCTGGAGTCTATTTGCAGTGGCTGAAGGCCTGGAGGTGCCCCCCCCCTCTCTCATAAATAAAAGTAAATAAATAAATACCAAACGTTCTCCAAGCATGGTATGTTTCCAGACTTCTGTGAACGTCAGTAGGGAAGAGGTTTATGCCCAATTCTCATCCATCTCTATCCAGGATCTGGAGTTCAAGGCTACTGATAAGACTTCACCTCCTCTGTTCCCGTGTGGAGGGCATTCTTTGCCCAACGAGAGCAGAAATGCCAGAGGAAAGCACTTGTTGAATCACCTTGCAATGTGACTAAGTCAATTCTGTCAGGAACCATTCAGGTTTCAATCCTTTTCTTATTTTTTTTTAAAAAAATATTTGTTTGTTTGTTTATTTATTTATTTATTTATTTATTTATTTGCAAGCAGAGGGAGACAGTGAGAAGAAAGACAGAGAGAATGGGCACACCAGGGCCTCTAGCTGCTGCAAACAATCTCCAGACGCCTGCACCACCTTGTGCATCTGACTTTATGTGGGTACTGGGGAATCGAACCTGGGTCTTTAGGCTTCGCAGGCAAGTGCCTTATCTGTTGAGCCATCTCTCCAGCCCCCTACTGTTTTTTAAAAAATATATTTTTATTTACTTATTTATTTGCATGCAGAGAAGAGAAGACAGAGAAGAGAGTGAGAGAGAGAACATGCCAAGGCCTCCTGCCACTGCAAATGAACTCCAGATACATATGCCACTTCGTGCATCTGGCTTAATGTGGGTACTGGGGAATTGAACCTGGGCCCTCAGGCCTTGCAAGCAATTGCTTTAACAGCTGAGCCATCTCTCCAGCCCCGTTTTCCTTTTTCTTACTAGTTCTATGCTCTTCTGGTAATGTCCTACATACCCTGTGTTTTCATTTCCTCTTCTGTACTACAGTATAATAATGATGTAATTCCCAGACTTATGATGGCAAAAAAAATCCATTAAAGAATTACAGTACTGATATATTGCAACTGGTTATAAGATATTATCAGTTATTTGTGTGTAATTGTATAGTAATTAAAGCCATAGCAACTATTTTGACACAGTTAAAATTAATTTGAACTTTCTACCTGGGTTACCAGGGAAATACTTTTTCTCATTAACTCCTTGTGATGGTTAGGTTTTGTTGTCAACTTGACCTTTTTAGTAACTCTTGGGTGAGTCTCTGAGGATGTTTACAGGAAGGCAGCCTCTCAGTAGGGGGCAGGATGTAAAGAAGCTCAAAGAAGCTAGAAGTAAGCATCCTTTCCTATGTGGGCAGTGCAGGAAGGAAATTCCAGAGACTCAGGAAGGCATTAAATCTGGGATAGAATTGCAAGACCCCACCCTAAGGCTATATAAATGGGAAAGAATTCTCTCCTTGCCCCTCCTGCCTGTGTCCTGTTTTGTGTGTGTGTGTGATGTAGGTGATGGGTTTCTCTCTCTGCTTGGGCCTGTCAAAGAGAGCCAGCCTCTTTCACTGTTATGGAACTTCCCTTCAATCTGTAGTTTCAATAAATACTTTCCTCCCCCAAATACTGCCTGGTTTGAAGATTCATCCCAGCGGTGTATGGCTGACTACGACACTTCTTTATCAACAACCCCAATTTGTTTGAGAGGTAAAATTAAGAAATTCAAAAATCTTCCATTTTTAACATTTTTATTGAGAATATTACTACATGAACATGACTGTAATTTGATGTGTTTTCCTCCTTTTTTCCTCATCCCTCACCCACTAAGCACTCTCTTCTTTCCAGAAGTGTCCTTCTTCTGTTTGGAAGTGTCATTCGTTTTATTCTCCACCCTCTATGTCAAAATGTTGATGAGCTCACAACTGTGAACCACACACAGTGAGGTTACTTCACGTCCAGACGACAATGCCCCAAAGTATTCCTTCCCTCCCAGCGGCTCCTGAATTCTTCCTGTCTCTCTTCTGCAATTGTTCCCTGAGCCTTGGAGGGTGTCACCTTTGTCTTATTTAGTGTTGAGTTCCAAACAGCCTCTTATTTTCAGCTTTGATGAATTTTGAACTTTTAGGCAGAGGTACGAGGATCGCCGTGACTTCAAAGGTACCCTGAGACTACATAGTGAATTCCAGGTCAGCCTGGGCCAGAGTGAGACCCTACCTTGGAAAACATAAATAAATAAGTAAATAATTGATTAATTAATAAACAGGCATACAGACATAAAAATAATAATTCCACTTGATTGCATTATACAGCATCATTTTGACACATATGAATTCATGAGTTTCATGAGGACTCTCTGTGGAGAAATCCAGCTTAGAGGTTTTCTTCTTGTCAATTTATACAGTGTCCTGCTTGGATATGGTAGGGTTCTTCCACCAAGGATTCATGTGTGAACCATTAACCCCATTTTAAGGTATTATTATCTCCATCTCGCCTGCCTTGAGTCTCCTGGATGTCTATCACCACCCCATCTCCATTGAGAAACTTCTCTGGCCAGCAGTGAGGGCAACACTGGAATTCTTTCCTCCACCTCCTCTGCAGTGTGCTATGAGCCCTGGCAGATGAGAGAGAGACATACAGAGAGAGAGAGACAGAGACAGAGAGAGAGGTCTCATCCAGGGTTAAGCACAGGGCTGTCTCTCCTCATCACCTTGATGAGTCTTTCATCACCAGCTGTAGAAAGAAGTTTCTGGAACCCAAAGTGAGAACAGCATTAATCAGTGGAAATGGTCAGACAGAGAAAGCACTTTGATAACATAATGTTGTATCCACTTGGTGAAAGAACAGTGAAAGCTTCTCTTACGCATCTATGACCTTCGAAGCCATAACTCAAGTTTCAGTGCCAGGTATGATTTCTTCCCATTGGACAGGCTCAAGTTCAATCCCAGAGGAGTTGGTTACAATGAAGGCTGAGAACTCCCACCCCTCCACCGCTCTGTAACCCTGGGGTGAGGATGTCCATGGGTGAAGATGTGGATGGGAAAGGGCTGAGGGGTGAGGGAGAAGCCCTTCACAAATCTGACCTGGGTATGGCAATGCAGCCACAACATACAAGTACAATCCACTATAAAGAGTGAGAGGGCTGGAGAGATGGCTTAGCGGTGAAGGCATTTGCCTGCAAAGCAGAAGGAGCTGAGTTTGATTCCCCAGTACTCACATAAAGCCAGATGCACAAGGTGTCAGGAGTTCATTTACAGCCCATTCTTTCTCTGTCTTCCTCTTTCTCCCTCTCACTCTAGAATAAATAAATGAATAAAGTATTTAAAAATTAGTTTTAAAAAAGAGTGAGAAAAACTGTTTTCTAATGCTATCTTTCCCAAGTTTCCCTAGGGTATGCCAAGCCTTATAAATCAGTCTCAGAGACATATATATATATATATATATATATATATATATATATGACTTTATGTAAAGAATTTGGAAATTGCTAACACAGATAGCTCCCCTGGCATTTTGGCTCCACACTTTGGACTTTAGACAACTTTCCATGAACAGGATTAGGGTGTGTCAATGAGTCTGAAGAAAAATACAATCTTTCAAGTCCTTACAGTTGTATTTCTATTTTGGTGATTTTTAAAGGAAAGGTCAGAAATTTATAAAACACCAGCAAATTGGTGATGCCATGTAAACAGGTTGAAAATCAGAGTTGGCACCAAAAACTCCTTTCGTGAAATGAAAAACCAACGCGGTGGAAATTTCTATAGACTGGGGAGCTGTTGGAAGACGTCAAGAATTCGAGACGCCTGCTGGGGTGCCTGGCGGTAGCTTGAGGACAGCCTTTTCCCCAAACAGTTTCTAAGCAGGTGCATATTGGATGCGGACATCTCAGCTTGCAGCTACTCTGGGGCTCCAAGCCTCTCCAGGGAGCAGCCCGTGTTCTGGGGAGCAAGGCTTGGAAGCCTTCACCTTGAACATGAAGACACGGCCAGAAAGTCAGACATTTTTTACATAACAGTTGATCAGTTCCTGAACCGTGATTAGGATGTCTCTCACTTTCTCCCTCCCTCCCTTCCTTCCTTCCTTCCTTCTTTTCTTCCTTCCTTCCTTCCTACTTTCCTTCCTTCTTTTCTTCCTTCCTTCTTTCCTTCCTACTTTCCTTCCTTCCTTCTTTTCTTCCTCCCTCCCTCCCTTCCTTCCTTCTTTTCTTCCTTCCTCCCTCCTTCCTTCTTTTCTTCCTTCCTACTTTCCTTCCTTCTTTTCTTCCTTCCTTCCTTCCCCTCTCTCTTCCCTCCCTCCACCTCCTTCCTTTTCTTTCTTCCTTTTTTCCTCCCTCCTTCCTTCTTTCCCTCTTTCCCTCCCTTCCTTCCTCCCTCCCTCCCTCTTTCCTTTCCTCCCTCCGCCTCCTTCCCTTTCTTCCTTCCTTCTTTCCCTCCCTCCTTTCCTCTCTTCCTCTCCCTCTTTTTTGGTTCCTTTCTTGCTTGTTTTCTCTCTCTTTTTAAATTTATTATTTATTTATTTATTCATGTAATGAAATAGGGGCTCTCACAATGCAGGCAAGGTGGCCTCACTCATAACCCTTCTGCTAGAGCTCCCCCCCCCCAGTGCTTGGATTAGAGCTGTGCACCCACACTTGACTCTAAAACCTTTTCTTGACTCAATCTAACACTCGTATGGAATCCAGAAGGGATCCACATAATGTTTAGACAGTTAAAACATTAAAAAAACACAACTAAATCAATGTTGAAAAGCTGCCTTTTAAACATTTATTTATTTGCAAGCATTGAGAGTCAGAGAGAAGAGAGAGAAAGAGAGAGAAGGGGCATGTCTGAGCCTCTAGCTGCTGCAAATGAACTCCAGGTGCATGCACCACCCTGTGCATCTGGCTTTACATGGTTATTGGGGAATTGAACCCGGTTGTTAGGCTTTGCAGGCAAGTGCCTTAACCTCTGAGCCATCTCTCAAGCTTTTTTTTTTTTTTAAAAAAAGTTGGTTTCTTAAATTATTTATGAGGAGTGAGAGAGAGAATGAACTAAATCTATGATTGTGTAGCAAAAATTAATATACATAGTATTTGACAAGTGTTTCTCCTTGTTTCATCATCATTTCGATTTTCATCTTTTCCCTTTAAAAATAATAATATCGGGGCTGGAGAGATGGCTCATGGTTGGGTGCTTAATTGCCTGCAAAGCCTAACAGCCTGGGTGCAAGTCTCTAGTACCCACGTAAAGCCTGGTGTACAAAAGGGCTCATGTATCTGGAGTTTGTTTGCAGTGGCTCTCTCTCTCTCTCTCTCTCTCTCTCTCTCTCTCTCTCTCTCTCTCATAATAAATAAATAAAATTTAAAAAAGAAAAGGCTTGGCGTGGTGGCTTCATGTCTTTAATCCCAGCACTCTGGAGGCAGAGGTAAGAGTTTGAGGCCAGTTTGAGACTACATAGTGAATTCCAGGTCAGCCTGGGCTAGAGTGAGACCCTACCTCTAAAAACAATAAAGAAAGAAATAAAATTCCACTTGATTACATTGTATAGCTTTGTTTTGACACATATGAATTCATCAAGTAAAAGTGAAACGTGAGTAGGGACATGAGGACTCTCTGTTGAGAAATCAAGCTTAGAGGTTTTCTTCTTGTCAACTCACACAGTGTCCTGCTTGCATATGGGTAGGCTACATCCTCCAAGGATTCTCGTGTGAAGCATTAACCCCACTTTAAGGGTATTTTTTTTTTTTTTTTGGTTTTTTGAGGTATGATCTCTGTCTAGTCCAGGCTGACCTGGAATTCACTATGTAGTCTCAGGGTGGCCTTGAACTCATGGCAATCCTCCAACCTCTGCCTCCCGAGTGCTGGGATTAAAGGCGTGCACTAGCACGCCCGGCCCATTTTAAGGTATTAATCGGGTGGAGCTTTATTGTTGTATTTCGTTTACAAGGTTTACAAGAGGGAGATGTCAGAGCTGTGCGCGCGCACACACACACACACACACACACACACACACACACACACACACACAGAGGCAGCAGGGAGAGAGAGATTTCTTTCCCCTTTACACAGCCTTAGGGCAGGGTCTTGGAACCCTTTCCCAGACTTGTTGACTCCTTGAGTCTCTGGAATTTCCTTCCTGCCCACACCAGAAGGGATGCTCATTTCTAGCTCCCCTGAAACTCCTCACATCCTCCCCCTACTGAGAGGCTGCCTTCCTGTGAACATCCTCAGAGAGCCACACAGGATGACTAAACAGGTCAAGTTGATAACAAAACCTCACCATCACACCTGGTGATGGCTCTACAGACAGGCAGGGATCTGGGTGGTACTATTAGGCTAGACCATCAACTGGGTGGGCACCATGAGGGCACAGAATGTAAACTAGCTAAGAAACCATGCACGGAGTGGTTAACATCAGAGATTGTGACACACAGTCTAGCCTAGCAGAGAATAGCATGTTTTTAAATGTCACTGTCAAAAATGTCTCTAGTCCATTGTAAAAGTAAATATCTCAAAAAGAATAGTAGGTATCTGGCTGGAGAGACTGCCTGGTGGTTAGACTTAATGATCAGAGTTTGCTTCCCCAGTGCCCACATAAAGCCAGAAGCACAAAGTGGCACATACATCTGGAGTTCATTTATAGAGGCTAGAGGCCCTGGCTTGCCCATTCTCTCTGTACCTGTCTTTCTCTCTCTGCTTGCCAATAAATAAATTTTTAAAACCTAGGTTAAAAAAAAAGAATACTAGATATAAAATATCAAAATCAGCCACTCTAGGAACACAGCTCTATATCTCCAGATGGGAAAATAGGTCCAGGCAGAATATAGACCCCAGGAAAGCAATAAGTCTAAGAGCTAGGAACAGAAATGAGAACACGTAGTATATTGAGTCATATAAGATAATGACTTGAAACGAGATTTAAGAAGGCTGTAGAAAAATCCTTAAAGCTATGAGTTCGGTATATGGCTGCCATTAAAAGCGGAAGGAGGAACAAAAGCAAACAGTGAGACAGAAGAATGTGTCTGCTCACAGAAAGGAAACACAAGACAAATCACAGCCGGCAAAGGCCCTTTGGGAGACTATTTTAGGTTGGCTGCATTGGCCTTGCTGAAAAAGCTCTTGATGGTTAAAGATGGGAGGTGCTGAAAACACTTGATGGACTTGAGGAACAGGGACAAGTCAGGGATGCAGACATGGGCACAGGCCTCAGAGCCCTGAAATATATGACAGATGAGAGATAGACAACTGAGGGACGGGCTGGTAGATAGATGATGGGTCATAGGTGATGGATAAATAGGTAGGTAGATGGTAGATGGTAGAGGATAGATGGTAGATTAGAGGGATAGGAAATGAATGGCTGGTTAGATGATCAGGATATATAGATAGATGGTAGATGATCATGGTATAGAGATGATAGATATAGAGATAGATGATATATATATATATAGATGATAGATGATAATATATATAGATAGAGATGGTCATGGTATATAGATTACAGATATAGATGATAGATAGATAATAGATAGATAGATGATAGACAGATGATCTATAGATAGATGATCATGATAGATAGATAGATAGATAGATAGATGATAGATAGATAGATAGATTGATAGATAGATTGATAGATAGCTGAGAGATAGATGATAGATAGATGATCTATAGATATATGATCATGATAGATAGATTGATTGATTGATTGATTGATTGATAGATTATAGATAGATAGATAGATAGACAGACAGACAGACAGACAGATAGATAGATAGATGGATGGATGGATGGATGGATAGATAGATGAGAGTTAGATGATGATATATATATAGACAGATGATAGATGATCATGGTATATAGGTTGTTAGGCTCTGCAGGCAAGCACCTTAACAGCCTTTTACTTTTCTTTCTTTTTTTTTTAATGGAGTGCTTGCTTATAGACACATGTTTCTCTTGGGCAACAGCCTTGTGCTAGGTGCTGGTTCTGTTTCTAGACATTTTACACATTTCAGTGTGACCATAAGGACATTAGGCACTCTCCGTCTTTCTGTGGTCAAATCCTAACCCTACCTTGAAAATGAGGCAGGGTGTCCATTTCAAGGCTGGGCAAGGGCTCGTGGAAAGCCAGGATTCTCTTCCGTCCAGTCCAAGCTGTCTAGAACACCGTCTGTTTCTGTGACAAGGTCCAAATCAGCTTTAGAGACATGTTTTTAAAATGTGCTCTTCTTGGGGCTAGAGAGATGGCTCAGCAGTTAAGGCGCTTGCCTGCAAAGCCTAATGACCTGGTTTTAATTCCCAGTACCCACATAAAGCCACATAC
>PVHP010048080.1:0-12667 GCA_004024765.1 Zapus hudsonius | reverse complement strand
CACTGCTGGTGGGATTGCAAGCTTGTTCAACCGCTCTGGAAAGCACTGTGGAGACTCCTCAAAAGAATGGATATAGAGCTACCAATGGACCCAGCTATCCCTCTACTAGACATCTACCCACAAGATGTCACTTCTCAGGAGAGAGACATTTGTGCAGCGATGTTTATAGCAGCTCAATTCATAATAGCCAAGAATTGGGATCAACCAAAATGCCCTTCCATGGAGGAATGGATAACAAAACTCTGGTGTATTTACATGATGGAATTCTATTCAACTGAAAGGAAAAATGACATATCGAAATTTAGAGAAAAATGGTCTGACTTGGAGCAGATCCTACTAATCAATCTCTCAAAAGAACAGAAAGCCAAACACCGCATATTCTCCCTCATAGGCGGTACTTAACCAGGCTAACCGTAAACTCTAGGCAGACCAGTAGAAAGAAGTGAGAGGTTATGAATGAAGGGTAAGGGATGGGGGGAGGGGAATGACTTAAGCATGAGGCTAAACCAAAATGGGTTCAAAATTATAAAATCATCATGAGTATATTGTAACCTATTGAGCAAGTAGTGGGCATCGTCTGGCAAGAGGGGCCATGAATAGAAGGGGAGAGAGTCTAAGCCTGTGAAAAATTGACCATTCTGGCAATTCCTGGTCCCAGTCACCTGCTCCTTCCCTCACTGAGCTGTTGACCAAAGTGACCCATGCAGTTTCAAAAACAAGACAGGATTCTGTCAAAGCTCTTGAATGCCTACCCCAGGCCTGAGGCAGGATCCTGTTGCTGAAGAAACTACAGAAAACCATCTATCAGCATCTAGATATCCTGCAAGGTCCAGAATGGTAACCAGCCCCCAGATGGTAGTTAATGTAGTGCTGGAAGGCACTGCATAAGCTGCCAGGGGAAGCTGGTCAATGACAGCTGGAGTAAACAGGACCACTGGCCTGAAACACAGTCTGCTGTCAGGAGTAGGCTGACCACACTTCCTACTGGGAGAGACAGCGAACCTAGAATGGAGCACTTGTGCAATGGAGGAGCCAAAGCCTGGGGGAGGCAATCAACAGCATTTAAATCCGGCCATATATTCCACTTAGTGAGGGGGAGCCATTAACTGGAAATGGGGACTTAGGGTGATATGCACTGGGAGCCAGACTCTTGGGCCCCCAATGAGAGATGCACTATGCAAGCGATTGAAGGAGAGGCTAATAAAAATAGAGTCTAGCTAATTCAGAAATGTGTATCCCTGTTAACCTATACTGATCTCACCAATGGAGATTCTGTTTGTATCTTTCAGAGAGCTGTGGCCCATCCAACCCTACCAATGAACAGAAGGCTGATAGCTGACATCCTGGCAAGAGATGAGCCACCCCAGATATATCGTGGAGGATCCATATGGAACCCCACAAAGAATGATGTTATGAACAAGGGACCCACAGCCACAGCCATTCAATCAACACAGGATAACCCAGTGAGACAGTAACCAATGATTTTCGACATAAAGACCCCTAAATTCTCATCATTAAAGCAGCCTTAATACTCACCCACCATGACTCAGGGAACTGAGCAGAAGAGGGGGCGGAAAGATTGTGAGAGCCTTGGTGGGGAAGAATATCCAGAGTCACAGCCCCCCTTAGTAACAACATACTAGGGCCAGCGGAACTGGGCTGACTCCTAGGCTATCCATGGTCCCCTGAACCCAAAGACTGATCCAGACTGGCCACGGAGGAGGATATCCAGCTGAGTGGGGATGGGGAAGAGGGGCATTGGGGAACTGGGGATAACAACTCATTGTTTGCCCATTAAATAATGTAACTCATTATGGACAATTAAAAAACTGCACTTTAAGAAAGCATATATAAGGAATAAATTACCTGAAGAGTGGCTGAAGGCACCCCAGTTAGGAGGATATAGACGTGGTCTAGACAGAAACAATAGAGGCCAGTGGGAGGGGCAGTAAGCATGAGAGGCAGCTGTCTATGGTCATGCCATCCTGAATGTTCCCGAACTCTTCGGATCTCAGCAGCAAAGCAGATGGGCCTGGTTAGTACTTGGATGCAAGATCAAAGAGGCGAAGAAGGTGTGGAGGCTCCTGGATCTAGAGTCTGTGTTCTCTGCCATGGGTGGGATGAAGTTGAGGCAGGAAAAGCAGGAAGAAGCTTCAGAAGGCAAAGAAGATGCAGATGTTTTCTCTGGAGATGTGAGCGGGATTTCAGTAGAATTAAGGATGAACAGAAAGGCTACCAGCAGGTGGGAGCAGGAAAAAAGGAATTCAAATAGAAATACATGGTAGAATTGTGTAGCTTTCCATCCTCTCTGCCTGAGAACAGAGGTGGGCACCTTCTGCAAGTACAAATCCGTTAATTTGCATTGGAAACTGAGCAGTATTTGCAAATGAAGTAGAAAACCAGTCCTTGTACAGATGCACACATTCTTCCCCTTAGTAGACAGCAATGTTGAAGAGCTCCAAATTAGGTATTTCTTTCGAAAGGTCTTTGCTTTGTTTATGGAAATTGAGCTTTCTAAACAAATTCCACTTGACTCACAGCCATCTTGTAGTATGGTTTAAGGATGCTTTTTGCTCTGCTATACTTTAAGTCATGGTTAAAGAATATGGAACCCAGTTTTCCAACACTGCCTTCTTAGCAGCTCAAGTAGGGAAAAAGCAGTGGTGAATAACTAATTGTGTGACATACCTGCTCTACTAGATCTAATACATTCCTTCCCTTGGGCAGTTTTTCTTTAAGCAGAGCTTCAGATGTTTTCCACTTCTCAAAGATAGAATTCTCCTAATATACCCATGCTATGGCTTTTATTGAAAGCCATATTTAAACCCAGATCTTCAAAATAGACTACTTACTGGGTTTTAAATTTCTCTATGGCAAACATGAAACAAATGTTTCCTAAATTGCAAGTATGTATGCAAGTTAGAACACATCCTGACTAGCATGGTATGATCATAAATGTAATGAGGAATCGGATGTCAATAATTTACCGGAGACCTAGTGGCTCCCTTTTAAGTACATTAATACATTAGCTCACTTCATTCTCACAATAGCACTATGAGAATTCAATTAACATCTCAAGAACCAAGGACTGGAAGTAAGATGCCTGAGAGTCCTCTATATTAGGCCTAAAAATAAGAATTTCCATATACATTTTTGTAGTCATCACTACTTTAGTTTTCTCTAGCTGCTATCAGGATAGTAGTGGTTTCCATGACACAGGCTGCATCTTTCCATATCTCCCGCCAGTCATGTCTCCATTTGGCTCTGACCTCTTCTGCCTCATTCCTCCAGTTTAAGGACCCCTGTGATAATATGAGGCCCTGAGGAGACCCACGATAATACCTCTAAGATCACCTGACAAGGCCTTAATTCTCCATATACAAGTTACCTTTCCAGAGACATGGATGAAGACATATAACAAAGTATATTAAATGTTTATCTTAACTCCCAATGCTCAGGTAAGTAATTTAAAGTATCAAATTTGGAATGGAGTATAAAAGAAAGTGTTCAAAGTGAGGTGTAGTTGGGTTAGAAAAAGGTGCTGGGAGAAGGAGTCATATGTAGATTGTGTGGTAATTTGAGTGTGAAGTGTCCCCCAAGGCCTCACACTCAATTCTGAGTTGGTGATAATTTGGGAGGTCGCTTGGGGTGGGCTTTGGGGTGTGATAGTCTAAGAAGCAGCACGAGCTTGCTGCTCCTACCCAGCTGTTATGACAAGACGTGATGCTGAGCCACTGCTCTTCCATGTCATGACAAAGCTTCCCTTTTACACTGTAAACCAAAAAAACTATTTTCTTCTATATGCTGCTTTTGGCCAGGTATTTTGTCCCACTAGTGAGAAGCAGATGAGTGAGGGCAGAGGTGAGCCACTTCAGGTCCAGACCCTACCCAGTGTCCCTGAGTGACAGAATTTCCCTGTTCTCTCACCACTGCCCCAGCAGCTTGCCAGGAGAAATCAAACCTGTCCAGCTCTGACCAGCCTAACAACCTTCATGATAGTCTGGAGTGGAAGGCAGTTAGTTCACTTGGGAGCTTACAGAGTACATTCCCTATGATTGTCCCAGCAAAGGGGGGATTAACTGGGGTCTCAGTACCAATCTCATTGGCAACGACTGGATCCAATGCATGCGAAAGCATGCATGTAGTATCACTCACTCTTAGGGAGGGAGGCTGAGGGCTTCTGAGAGACAGAGCGCCAAGGTCACCCAGGCCAGGAAGCAGGAAGTAATAGTGAGCTGATCTCTCTACATATTAGTGTCAAGTAGGTTAGAGGAGGGGAAGGGAGGTGGGAAGAGGGCAGGCCAGGGAAGCTGGCAGCTCACAGTTGGCAAATCAGCATAGGCCATCTAAGAAACCTGAGGCTTTTCATGTAAATAAGAAGGAACCCATGGGGCATGTTAAACAGGAATAGAATCAATGTACAGCTGCAAATTTGCATGCTATATTCCTTAGCTACAAAAAATAGAGATAATAGACCCGACGTGATGGTGTGCATTAAGTACTTGGGAGGCAGGAGGATATGAGTTCAAAGCCAGCCTGGGCTGCATAGCAAGACTGTCTTGCCAAAAACGTGGAGATAATAGTGCCCACTTTAGAGGTAGTGGGAAAGATTAAATAGAAGCCATCTACTCCATGTAGTGCCAAACACATGGCCAGTGTTCAATAAATATTGTGGCAGAAGGTGTACGTATAAGGAAATGTCATCTGCAGGCTGTATCATGGAGGGCCAAGGTGAAATTACCTTACTGCTCTAAAATACAACACGGGCATCTGAAGTCTTCTCTCATGATCTGCCAAAGGCGTGAGGGGTCAGTGTCAGGCCAACTACTTCATTGGCTATTCTGTGCTCTGTACTGATGTGCCCATCAGCTGAGAAGGCAGCCTCTCTCTCCAGAAACAACAGCGATCTTTCCGCAAGGGGGTTGCAAGGCATATGAAAGTGTGGCAAATCCAGACAGCCAAAAAGGCTGGGGTAGACTCCGGGTATAAAATACTCTCAAGTGTCCTCAGGCCAACACCAGTCAGGACCCCTATTGTCTTGACTCCCACTTATCTTACCTCTCCTTGGTTGAGTCCCATTGTCTTTCTTTCTCCTCTTCAATTCTCAGCCCTCCTCCTTTGAAGATGTAAAACTAATTACTTACTCTTCCTGTTTTATGCAAATTGTCTCCCTCTCACTTTTTAGTGCAGGTGCATCAAGATGTTTCCTAAATACCCTGAAGAGAAATTATACGCCAACTATAAATGGATTACTGTATTCATGTTCAGGGACAGAAGTAAAGATCATGACTGGCTGGATTTGAGACTCAGATCAGGCTGCCCATGGTGACCCTGGAGTATCTCACAGTTCTCTCTAATAGCTCTCCTTGGGAAATGTGCAAGGATCTTACTGGATTCCCCAGAACTATGATTCAAAGGTGTGTCAACCTGAACAAGCCAGGCTGAAGGAGTTAGAGGATGCTGACTCCTATGACAGCTGGATCCTGACACTTTAGGGCATTCCCCAAACCACCTTCAGTTTCAACTAAAAGGATTTGAACTTCATTTTACATACATAGTTAGCATTTCTCACAGGGGAAGAGAGATCAAGACAGTCTGTAAAGGTCCTAAAACAGAGCATCTGGACATCAACATGGACCATCAGCATGGAGCACTGCCAACCAAGAAAACCAGGAGAACTCATTCAAGTTCTGAAGGCTTTTATAAGAGATGGGCTATGTAGGTTCAGTGGCCTCCTGGATGGATGGATTGCCCTTGTACTTGACCTCAGGTCTAGGCCGAACACAAAACCCAAAGATGCCATGATATGGTTAGTCTTTCAGTATGGCCACTATAATGGTATGTTAAGTCAGTAAATCCAATCCTACCTTCCAGAGATCTCAAGTTGTCAGTGATGTCTGAAACAGACATTCCTTCAGCATGACATACCATATCTTCTGAGAACTGAGAGCACAGGCAAGATTTCTCTGAGCAAGGTTCAAGTCTTTGTACACAGAATCCATGAGAATAACAGAAGTCAAACATTTCTAAAAGTGAACGTGCAATCCTTACCTCCTCACTTGGGAGGACCATGGTGGTTACAGTATTGTCAGCCACTCTGGACAAAGCTTGTGTGGGGTGCAAAAGGTTTCTGACACAAAGATGACCTCAGCCTGTCATTTTATAAGTACACATGTCCATGTTGAGGGGGAGGAGTGTGTGAGGAGATGGTATCTCTAAGTTCTTGTCTTGTTTAGAGAAAGAATTCAGTCAAGAGACACAGTTTAAACAGATTTTATTATTTATTTATTTATTTACTTATTTATTTTATTAGTACTTTATTTTTCTTAGCAAAGCAAACCTAAAATCCAAAAGCAAGCACTTCAATGAGAGAGATTGGGGTAGACTGTGATGAAGGGGTGGTGATTCCAGCAGGTTCTATGTTGTGGGTTTTAAAGATCCTTTTATGAATATGGATGAGGTGGGTGAATTTTCATGTGGCAAAGTGACCATGTTTCCCTTCCAAAATCATGGGAAAAATGGATATCCCTTTTTAGGGTGTATATTCCCATGTCCTCTAGGAAAGTCCACATGGGTGGGGGTCAGAAGCACAATGAAAGTGATATTGCACTGAAGTCAGAGTCTTTTGAGGATACAGGCCTTTGTGAGTGTGCATGTGGAGGGAAAAAGACAACATCTTGTTTCTTATATAATAAGAATAACCGCGGGCGTGGTGGCACACGCCTTTAATCCCAGCACTTGGGAGGCAGAGGTAGGAGGATTGCCATGAATTGGAGGCCACCCTGAGACTACAGAGTGAATTCCAGGTCACCCTGGGCTAGAGCGGGACCCTACCTTGAAAAACCAAAAAAAAAAAGAAGAAAAAAAAGGTGTATTTTGGGCTGGAGAGATGGTTCAGTGGTTGAGGAACTTGCCTCTAGTGCCTAAGGCCCCAGGTTCAATTCCCCAGTACCCACATATGCCAGACCCACAAGGTGGTAGCCCTGGTGTTCTCTCTCTCTTTCTCTCTCTCTCTCTGTGTTTCCTCTCTCTCTCTATCTCTCTGTTTGAAAATGAATAAATAAAATATTAAAAAAAAGAACAACCGAACTGCAACTTCAAGGCTTCAAACCACATAAGACTTCCTAGATGCGAGGTGACACAACAATCAAGATCCAGCTATGGTTTCCAATTTCTAATTCCTTGCCTGCATGGTATCATTTGGGCACAGCTTTCTCAGGACAGCATCATGTGCTCTCTCATGGTGGGTACAGGAAAGTCAGTCCACAGGTAATGACAGGGAAGGGGGTGGATGAGGGTGACGAGAATGAAGGAAATGGATCAGTACCTAAGCAAGAAAGACCTATGGGGTACAGATAAATCCTACATGGTGGGTGGTGGGGAAAGCAAGTGTGTTCGTGCACCTTGCACAGGATCCTTTTTGTAACCATGCAAGAAAAACACGTATAAATCAGCCTATCTCAGACAACCCAGCAGGCATGTTCACAAAAGTGTAAAATTGGGACTAGGAATAAATCACCAGATGCTGGTGATAAATGTTCGCAAAGTAGCAGAATTCACTGTGATTGCTCAGCAGGTCCTCTGACCATGCGGGAACCTGATTTGGAGGGCTGGTCCCTGCAGCGTGTGAGAGCTGCTGAGGCCTGGACTCTTTACGTAAGCTGTCTAAATGAGCACAGCGGTGGCAATGCTTTGGGGTAGAGTGGACAACTGTGAGTGTTGGAGCCTTCCCTGAAGCCCACAGTCCTGGGCTGAGGACTTATATCATCTTCACAAGGTCAAAGTTTAAGGTCACCTTAAGGTGTATTATAGCCTGTAGCACTGGCATAAATTAAACTGAAGAGACATCCAGTCAGAGTTAGATTAAAAAGAGAGATGAACAGACGAAAAAATATAATGGCACCATATCCATAACCCTCAGGTCAAAGTTATGGATTTAAAGTAAAAAAAAAAATGCTTTGCAACCACTCCTGTTGAGTTTTATGGAGATGAGGAACATTGAGTGGACTTGGGATAAGAGCAGTTATAAAACCCATCTCAGGTAGGACTTGAAAACCCAAGTAGTCTGGCTCCAGAGTTCATGCTTTTCACTTTGGCCTGTTTGTAAAATGAGGCCTCTTTGCTCTGTTAAGGTCTATGACTCTCCGGGTACAGGGTAAGTGAAGTCTGCACATTAAATATAAAACAGCTTTCATGGGCATATTTCCATTTAATATTTAATATGAAAACAAGGTTTCCTTCACAGCACATGCATCGGTCAAATTCATTTTACAATATGAAGCAGGATTAGCTATTGACAGCATGGCAGTTTCCAATGATGTCTGCTTCATGCTTTACACCCAAGCAATGTCAGAGTCTGAGAACGCCTGTAGACTGTGGTGGGTTGAATGTAAAATGTCCCCCCATGCTTAATCCCCTGTGGGTAGTACTGTTTGGAAGGTTGTGGAACATTCAGGAGGTGGAGACTTGTATGTCACTAGGAATGGACCTTGAGGTGTCACCGCCCAGCTGCTTGCTCCCCTACTTCCTCCCTGCTGATGTGATGTTGGGACACCAGTAGTGTGTTCTGCCATGCATTCCCCACCATGACAGACTTCCCCCATGGAACTGTAAGCCAAAAATAAACCCTATCCTTCCTCAAGGTGCTTCTGATTGGGTACTTTGTCTTAGCAACAAGAAAGTAACTTATAACAGAAAAGTGGTACCATGATTTAATTGGTTCATTTCTATAATAGACCTGACCATATGGGTCTTGGTGTTTTGGAACTAGTTTGTGGAAGGAATGTGAACGGTTTTGGAACATTGGACCAGAGAAGCCATCAATGCTGTCAAAAGGGCTTAATGGGCTGTTCTGATGGGACTTGGGTAGAACAGAATAGTGGAGAAATGTGGACAGTAGAGGCTTGGCTTATTAGATTTCATGGGGCAGTAAGGACTTGAGGAGGAAGCGGGCTGGAGGCAGTTTATGTGATATTCTGGCAAAGGAACTGGCTGCATGGGGCCCATTTCCTGAGAACTTGAGAGAAACTGAGTTGAAAAGTAATGGACTAATGTATTTGAAGTATATTTCAAGACATATATGCCTCAGTCTGTGCTTTCTCTTTCCTTTGCTGTTCATATGCAGATCTACAATGAGAGAGTTCAAGCTACAGGCCCAAAAGATAAAACACAAAAAGAAAAGTTTCAAGACCCAGGCCCAGAAACAGCAACCACTTCAGCTGCAATTGTTAGAAATTGCCACTGAGACCCTTAATCAAGAAAGTGAAAGACCTTTGTACAATGAAAAGTAAAGACCTTTGTACAATGAAAAGTAAAGACTTAAGACTCCATGCCAAACACAAATAACTCCACCATGGAGGGCTCTGGGTGGATTTGCGCTGGGGAGAGAGGACATAAGAGTATTACCTGATAGGATCACACAGTAAAATTCATAATCAGTTTTTAAAAATAAGTCTGATGAATAAAAGTGAGGAAGACATGAGAAGATGGTGAGACCTCCCATGCTCATAGATCCAACTAACTAATATCAAGAAAGCAGTTAACTTTCCAAAAGCAATATACAAATTCAATGCAATTCAAATCAAAACTCTGACACCATTCTTCATAGAAAAAGAAAAAAAAATAGTCACAAAATTCATACAGAACCAAAAAAGGCCTCAAATAGCCAAAACTATCCTCAGCAAAAAGAATACTACTATGGGTATCACCTTACCTCATATCAAAATGTACTGCAAAGCTATAGCAATAAAAGCAGCATGTCACTGACACCAAAACAGATACATAGATCAAAGAAATAGAATAGAAGATCCAGGTATAACTTCTAGTAATTATATCTACCTCATCTTTGACCAAAAAGGCCAAAACACCACACTGTAGAAAAGACAGCATATTCAATTAATGGCAGTTGGTAAATTGGATATCTACATGTATAAGAATGAATCTAGACCCATTTTTCTAATCCTGCACAAAAATCAGCTTCAAGTGCAACAACGACCTCCATATGAGACCTGAAACACTAAAATGACGAGAAGAAACACTAGGGAGAACACTCCAAGAAATAGGCGGAGGGAAAGTTTTCTGAATAAGACCCCAGTAGCCCAGGGAAGTGGACAGACCTTCGACCACTGAAATCTTATGACACTAAAAAGCTCATCAGGCAACCGACAGAAAGGGATGAAATCTTCACAGACTATACACCTGACAGAGATTTCATATTCTGAATATACTAAGAACTTAAAAAAGTAAGCAATTAAAAAAAAGAAAGAATCAGTCCACTGGGGGGAAAAAAACAGGGTAGGGAAATGAACAAAGAGATCTCAGAAACAGAAATATGAGCGGCAATAATATCTAAAAGTATGGTCAACATTTTAGCTATCAGGGCAATGCAAATTAAAAGGACTTTGAGATTCCATCTCACTCCTGTCAGAATGGCTATCATCAAAAAGTCAAATGACAGCAAACACTGGTGAGGGTGTGAGGAAAGAGGAACCCTCATCCACTGTTGGTGGAAGAACTGATTTGTACATCCACTATGGAAATAAATATGGAACTTTCTCAAAAAGCAAAGAAATAGATCAACCATTTGACCCAACTCTGCCACTCCCAGACACATACTCCACTCTTTACTACAGGAATACTTGCTCAGCCAGGTTTGTTGCTGTTCTATTCACAATAGCTAGGAAATGGAATCAGCCCAGATGCCCATCAAAAGAATAATGAAGATCTGGAACATATATACACAATGAAATCTTAGTAATAAGGAAAATAATGAAATTTGCAGGAATGAACTCAATGAGGCTCACCCTCATAGGCAGATCCTAACATGGAATAGTTTGATTGATCAGTTTTAGTAAGCATCAGTAGTGCTAATAAGGAAGCTAGAAGGAGGCCTGGAGAGAAAGGAAGCAGGAAGGGATGAGAAAAGGTGATCCTGAACAGATAAGTCGAGGACAGATTACAGGGGACAGGCGGTGGAAGGGTCCAGAGCAAACTGGTGAGATTTATTTTAAAAATAAAACAAACAAACAGTTTGGGAGGGGAGAGCCACAAAACTAAAGATGGCATGGATTAATACCATAGAAACCCTCCTCTTGATGATCTACTTAAGACATAACTCTCTTAATAAAGGGGGGGGTTCAGGAAGAAAAAGCACTCTGTAGAGATGAAGAGAGCTTTACCTTAAAACTACAGGCTGTTGCTGGTAAATCTCGGTGCCAAAGTCGGGTTACTCCCCACAGTGAGCTGCTGGTCAGGGAGACCTATGAGACCCCCAAACAATGCAGGTCACTGTCAAAGCATTTGGTTACCTAACAGATGTAAACTGAAAGGCTGTGGTCGCACAACATTAGATCATGCTAGAATAGATGGAAGCCAGTGCTCTACTACCTAACACTTGTAGTGCTAGAAAACACCATATGTGCTTGTAGGGGATTGTTGCGGTCAGCTTCCTAGCTGCTGTGCAGGAAGAACCAAGCAAAAGCGGCTTGTGGAGGAATGGGTTTATTAGGCTTACGGACTTGAGGGGAGACTCCATCTTGGCAGGGAAAACGATAGCATGAACAGAGGGGTGGACATCACCTCTGCCACAGCACTGGAAATAGTGGCAGGAAGGTGTGCCACATACTGGCAAGGGTAAGCTGGTTTATAATCCCCATAAGCCCGCCCCCAACAATACAGCTCCATCAAGGTTGTAAAATCCAAAATGCCATCAGCTGAGGATCGATTAACCAGAACACATTCATTTGTTTGTGGGGGACACCTGGATCAAACCATGACAGGGATAAAGGTTACCAACAGCATGAACAAACAATGGATCCTGTGAGCTATAAGATCACCCAGTCAGGCAAGATGGACAGACCAGTGCAATAGTGGCGCACAGGCTATGGGGTATCTATTGTCTAATTGGATATAAGACCCACTTAGTGAGATGGAATTCATGTCTGGTATTTGAGAACCAAGTCAGAACCCTATAGCTTGGATGGTCATTGACCTGCAGGGAAGCTTCTACTGTTCTCTGGCTAAAAGGAGAAGTTACACATATTGTCAAAAAGTATTCTAAATGCTTATGTTTATTCCCTTTGACCCATGCTGCCCTCACTTATTCTTAGAGAATCTATGTTTTATAGATGGCCATGAATACTGCGGACACTCTAGATGGATCGTGGGACAAGGAAACAAAGCTGACCACCTGGTACAAGATGGGTCATCTCTATCACATATGCCAGAGTCCAGGAAACATCACAGAGGAAATGGTGGGTTAATACGAGTGCTGCTTTCACTGCCAGCCTGAGAATTTATTCCAAGAAAATGGTATAGATGCTGAGAAGAATCAAAAAGTCATCAAAGCAGAAAATCAGATTCTTCCTAGAGCTCAACACTCGATGAGACTTATAACACACATTTCAAAGCGCATGGAACCTTGCAGAAGAGGGGGTAGAAAGAAGGTAAAAGCCACAGCGTAAGAAGGCATACGCTGAGATATTGTCCACCCCCAGAGAGACTGACAGGTGTGTTCATGACTCCGAAGTGACTACTGGTAATCCCACTGAGGATATCCCTCAGTGGAACCAGGGCAGGGCAGAGGGAACGTTAGAGTACAACCAGATGGGAACATGATCATTAGGCAATATGTTCATGCAATAAAGATCTCAATTTAAAGAGAGAGAGA
>PVHP010048079.1:0-12622 GCA_004024765.1 Zapus hudsonius | reverse complement strand
AAGGACACTATATAAAAATTAAACATGGTTTTAGTATTTTTCTTCATGATGTTCCATGTTTACCACACATTTGGAAGTAGTGATCATTTCTCTATTTTTAAAATTCACCATCATAGTTACTATTTGTCTTATTAAAGTGCAATGATTCTTAAATATTTAAAATAAAGGGGGACAGTGCTTGCTTTAAAAAGCAAATATCTACAGCATACATATTTCAAAAAAAATAAAATACAAAGAAAATTTAACCATTAGGTTGATTTTTCTAATTCTAACATTTTATGTAGTCTAGAAAACAAAACTCTAACAAATAATCATTTTAACATAAATCTCATTTGCATTTTGAAGTTCTATTGCTTGGAATTTGGTTAAGGTCAGTTTAATCAAAAAACACTAGCAAGGCATAAGGATTGTGAGCAATTAGATGTGACCTTTAATACACACCTTCAGAGTAGGTCAGATTCGTCTTCTTTTAACGTGAAAATTTTGGGACACACTCAAAATAAACTATCAAAACAAGTAGAGAGGTGGAGAGATGGCTCAGAGATTAATTAAGCCACTTGCCTGCAAAGCCTAATGACCAGGGATTGATTCCCTGTACCAGCCTAAAGCCAGATGCACAAAGAGGTGCATGCACCTGAAGTTCATTTTCAGCAGCTGGAGGTCCTGGTGCACCCATTCTCTCTGTCTGTCTCTTTTCTTCTCTCTTTCTGTTATTCCTCTGGAATTAATCTCAGCCTCTATTCCTGGCAGATGGCTAACCTCAGGCTCTCCTCAAGCTCAGCGTCCATTCCCAGGAGCCTCAGCACAGAGTTCAAAAGTCACAGCTCCTGAAAAGTGACTCCAGGGAGGAGGAACGTTTAGAATGCCACCAATGAAATCTGCTGTTCCTCCTCCCTTAGGAAGAGAAGAAGGAAAGATGGAGCAGGATCCCCACCCCATACCCAAGGTTAGGGAGTAGAGGTCCCTCTATCAGCAATAAAATGGAGAGATTTGCTGTGGATTTTTAATTGCTTATGAAAACCTCATTCAACTGAACTAAACAAAAAGTGGAAGATAGTTGAGAGAAACATGGTGGTGGATTTATAAATTGGTGTGAAAAATTCACCAAATGGGTACAGAAGCAGAGATGAAAATTGAAAGAGTGTCATTGAATCCAGTCAGATAATAAATATAAAAAAGGTCAACACTGATAAATGATTTTTAAAGCACACATTAAAATTCTAAAGAGAGATAGATCAGTTTTACCTGTAATTTTCTAACAGACATTCACTTCATTCCTGCCACAATGCAAGCACTGGGCTAGGGGTGGGCTTCTGCAGCTGAGAATCATTTTATAACCTTTTTATTCAGGGGCTTTCATTTTATGGGAAGAAGTGACCAGTTTTTTAATAATTACAACCATGTATGTGAGGATGCTGATAACCAGCTAGACACTGAACACACTGAATTTAACTGTGAAAGAATCAAATGTGTATATTTGTTTCAGACAGTAATTTGAAATAATTTGAAATTATGTTCTACTTACTCATTTGTGTGTGTGTGTGTGTGTGTGTGTGTGTGTGTGTGTGTGTGTGTGCGTGCCAGGGCCCCTTGCCACTCTGTAAAGGAACTCCCGACTCAGCACCACTTTTGTGTCTGGCTTTACATGGGTACTGGGGAATTGAACTTGGGCTAGCAGGCTTTGCAAGCAAGTACCTTTAACCACTGGGCAATTTCCTCAGCCCCAAACAGCACCTGATACTTGTGAAGTTTTGGTAATTTTAACCTGCGTATATCCATATTGTGCACATGTGTTTGTATGTATGCATGTGGAGGCCAGAGGACAACCTCAGATTTCACCCTCAGTGTACCTCAAGTTCTTTGTGGCCTAACTAGCTGTTCAGTGAGCTCAAGGGATCCACCGACCCCATCTCTCCAGCACTTAGATTACAGGTATGCATCACTGTGCCTGACATTTTTCTTTCTTTCTTTTTTATTTATTTATTTTTTTCTTCTTTATTATCCATAAATTAGATATATTGAGTGAGCTAATAATGTGTTGGTATCCCCAGTTCCCCGATTTCTCTCTTCCCTGTCCCCAATCAGCTAGATATCCTCCTCCGTGGGCAGTCTGGATCAGTCCATCGAGTAGGAGGTTATGGATAGCCTAGGAGTCAACCCAGTTCCAACCCCCTTTGTATGTTGTTACTGAGGGGGGCCATGTCTCTGGATATTCTCCCCCACCATGGCTCTTACAATCTTTCTGCCCCCTCTTCCACTCAGTTCCCTGAGTGAGTGTTAAGGCTGTTTTATTGTTGAGGTCTTAGGGGGTCTCTGTACTTCTTCTTTAGGTTGTGTTGATGATCATTGGTGTTTGTCTCACTGGCTTGTCCTGTGTTGACTGATTGGCTGTGGTTATAGGTATCTTGCTTATCCCACCACTCTCTGTGGGCTTCCATGTGGATCCTCCACGGTAGGTCCGGGGTGGCTCATCTCTTGCCAGGATGTCAGCTATCAGCCTGTGTGCCTAACATTTTTCCATGTTCAGTGGTGATTAGACTCAGGTCGTCATGTTCGCTAGGCAAGCACTTTACCAACTGAGCTATGTCCTGAGCCCAAGGGTTGATAATTTAAGTGTATTTCTTTTAAAATATTTTTATCTACTTTTGAGAGAGAGAGAGAGAGAGAGAGAGAAAGAGAGAGAGAGAGAATGGGCATACCAGGGCCTCCTGCCACTGCAAACGAATTCTAGATGCATGTCCCATGTGGTGCATTTGGCTTTATGTGGACACTGGGGAAATGAACCCAGACCTTCAGGCTTTACAAGCAAGTGCCTTTAACCACTGAGCAATGTCTCGAGCCCCCTTAAGTGTGCTTCCTACAGTCCTAATTCCCTTCACAAAACTCTCAGAAGTTCCCTCCAGGCTAACTCTGTTACCCAGTGTGCAAGAAGGACTCGCCATTGGAACAGAAGCATCAGAGGACGGGGACAGTCACCGTGGGGGTCATCAGAGAGGGATGCATAAGGACATCTCAGAAACACTCCAAGGAAAGCCTTGTACAGATGCCCTTTAGGTCTCTTGACCTGGATGTCAGGGGTGTTTGATCTGCTGTCTAAAATAATCCCCTGAAAGCATCTACCTTGCCTGCTTCCACTTGAGCCATCCCTACACAACTGGAAACCTCTGACAAACCTTGGGACCTTCCCCAGGGCCACCATGCCTGAAGCTCCTCTTTAGAAAGTCACCTGTATATCCACCAATAGCACATCCAACCCTGTGCTCTGTTGGGCCACAGTTTTGCTCTATCTGCGGACACATTTGATGACCCCCCCCAAATCATGCCAGCATCTCCCATTATTCTCAATATGAAGCATCCCTGTAATGCCGCTCACCACCTACTTCTTGGCTTCTAGACCCACGTATTTTATTCTCTCAGCCGTCCCCAGATCAAGGCCAAGATGGACCTTGGTAACAGTCTTTGACCTTTTGACTCACAGCCTTTGTGATTGTTCACACAGACTTAAAGGACACTCTTATGAGAATGTTCTTAAGCAAATCCTCATTTCTCAAAGCAGAGGAAATGCCACTAATTATGGGTGAAGATCAAAGTGACATAGGCTGAGGACCAGATGTGCCCCAGCTTCCTGCAGTTTTCCTATCCCACCCAGAAAGCATGTTCGAGCTCACAATTAGCACAAACTAGATCATGCTTTTTAAAAAATGTTTTTATTTTTTTATTTGCAAGCACACAGAGACAGAGAGAGAGAGAGAGAGAGAGAGCGTACCAGCGCCACTGCAAATGAATTGCAAATACATATGCCACTTTGTGCATCTGATTTTAAGAGGGTACTGAGGTGTTAAACCTGGGTTGCTAGGCTTTGCAGGTAAGCACCTTAACTGCTCAGCCACCTCTCTGGCTTTTTAAAAGTGGATAGCAGGTGACTGCTGAGATGATTCAGTGGTTGAAATGCTTACCCCACAAGCTGGAATATCTGAGTTTGATTCCCAGACTTCATGTAAAAAGCAAGAAGCTGATGCTGACCTCAAGGCAGGAAATGACGATGAGAGAATGAGCCACCTGCGTGCACCTGCACTCACACAGTGCACACATGCTCATATGCAAACACACACCAATAAATACACACGTTGAAGTAAAGAATTTTAAAAAGTGGATAGCGACAAACCATAGTTTTGTTGTTTTACTTTATTTTTATAAAATATATTTATTTATTTGCAAGCAGAGAGCAGTAGAAAGACAGACAGACAGAATGAGTGCACCAGGGCTTTCTGGCACTGCAACAAACTCCGGATGCATGGCCTCTTTGTGAACTAGCTTTATGTGGGTACTGGGGAGCGAAATCTGGGTCGTTAGGCTTTGCAGGCAAGAGCATTCACTGCAGAGCCATCTCTCCAGCCCCTGTTGTTGTACGTTAATCCGTGTATGTGTGGAGCACACATGCCACAGCACTCATGTGGCGGTTAGAAGACATCCTTGGGTGTTGGTCCTCACCACCCTGGTTATAGGCAGGGACTCCTGGCTAACTGTCCCACTTTCCTCCGGGGATTGTCCTGTCCCTGCCTTTTATGTCACCATAGGAGAGATAGGATTCCAGGCATGCACTACGGTGTCCACTTTTATTGGGAGTTCTACAGATCTGAACTCTTTATGGATTCATGACAAGTACTTCACCCGCTGAGCTCTCTCCCAGGCTCAGCAATGGATGTTTTACAAAAGAAATCGTTCAAAAACTTTGGCAGCATGTTGTTGAAAAAAAAAATCATTTGTAACAAATTTCAGAACCGACTGGGACACCCATCTGGGTCTCAGCTCAGTCACTTGGTACCCCAAGATTAGGGTAGAATTTCTGGTTCTGCTTCATCCATTCATTGAGAAGTGTCTCAGACTTCTGAGATGCCCTCATGGCCATTGTGAATCTGTTGTCTCCTGCTAACTTTTCATCCTGTACCTGTCTACACACACTCTACATTCCCTGGCCATCAGTTCCCAGTTTTCACCAGATCCCTCTTCCAACGGAAACATTCGCAAAAGAACCCCCAAAATCAAGCAGGTCAAGGGACATGAGGCCAAATGTATATATGAAGCAGAGCACTTCCTGGCTACAATCAAAAAGGAGTTGGCTCTACCACACAAAGCCCAAGACCTCGATGGATAGCAGAGGTTGCTCAGTGCCCTGGGCGTGGGGCTTTACAAGCACAACCACAGAGGCCAGTTGTCATCTTGTCAAATACAGTGAGAGAGTGAGCCCCAGGGACACCCCACTCTTCTGGTCTATCTCTTCTCTGCTTTGATCTCAGACTTGCCCTGTGGGTGGGTATCGCCATGCACCCACTTGGCACAGGATGGAGACTAGTTTTCTCATGGCTGCTGAGGGAGGTCTTTTGCCATCCATCCTGCAGTATTGCAGCTTCCTGTCTGAGACCTCACACCACCCCTACTCTGCCTCTATGTCTCTGCTCTTGGTGATGACAGCCTTCAAAACTACACTGCTGAACGACCACAATGCACTTTTGTTTTCTCATTTTATAGGATGTTTCCAGTCATACTTGTTATAGGCTTGTCTTACGTTCCTGTCACTGTGACAAAATATCTGAGACAATAAAGTTAAAAAGAAGAAAGGTTATTTGGTCTCATGGTGTTACAGGTTTCAGTCCATGGTCAGTTCCCTGTTGCTTTAGGGACTATGAATTGATGGAACATCATGGTGGGAATGTGTGGGGAAGGAAGCAAATTGCTCACCTCATGGCAGCCAGGAAGCAGTGAGAAAGAAGTCAGGGATGGAATATCCCCTACCAGGGTACAACCTCAATGACCTAACCTCTCTCCTAAGCAGGCTTCACCTCCTACAGGCTCTCCCATAGCCCAAAAGCCCCACAGGCTGGAGTCACACCAGATTCAGTCTAGTACCTGTGAATGTGACCCTAGTAGGTCATAGAGTCCTTATAGATAATCAGGTTCAGATAAGGACATTATGACAGGCCTGTGACTATAGAAAGAGGACATTTGGACCCAGAAATGGCCATGTACAGAGAGGAAATCACGGAAGACATTGTACACTGTCTCCCAGTCCGGGAATGTCTAAGGCTACCTGAGCTGGGGGAGGCCTGAAACAGGTTCTCCCTCAGCTCTCAGGAGGAAATGACTCTGCCAGCATATTGATTTAGGACTTTAAGCTTCTAGAATTTGGGGATCATGTATTTCTATTGTTTAAGTCACCTATCTTGTAGTACTTTGTTATGAAAGCCCCAGAAAGCTAAAGTGAACACACAGTTCAACATATACCAATGGTTTCTTTAAGTAACAAAAGGTGTTACTTTAGGAATGTGAGTGTGTGTGTGTGTGTGTGTGTGTGTGTGTGTGTCTCTGTGTGTGTGTACTGGAGTGATATGACTTAAGTGTTTATGAAAAATGCAATGCTCACTTTAAACTCTTGAAGTATAAACTATCTATGGGGGTAACAATGAGCTGACTACTCTCTAAAATAACACAAAATGATTTCCAAAACCACTTTAATGTCTCCTATAAATTTTCCTTTCCCAGCATTCTGGCTTTTTCACTTTATTCCATTATAAATATGACCTTATTTTTATTCTTTAGCATTTGAAGTAAAGTTGATTATCCCAGTATCCAGTTCTAAAAAAAAAAAGGTAAACATACCATAATTTAGTATAATCAAAGATGTCACATCACAACTGGTAGAAACTCCACTGTAATTTCTTATGTGTCGTGGGATAACATTTGCCAGTTTATTAGAAAAACAGCCTTAATAACTAAAAGACATGCAAAGGATATATCAGTTTTTAGTGTGCTATTTTATTTTCTCTTTCATTTTATTAAAAATTAATAGAAACTGGGTCCACCTCTCGAGGAGGCACGGATGATGGATGCGCCATGGCGGATAGACTTTATTCTCATGCCCAGTCCGTTTGCACTGTTGTAACTGCTTACTTGTTGAATTGGACAAACCAGCTGTTTTTTTTTAAATCTCAGAGAAGTATGAGAAAGAGCAGAGGGATTTTACAATTGGTAGGATCGTAGATCCAATCACAGAAAGGGTGAGGCAGAGGTGGGGACAATGCTAATCCCGTAAATGAGTTGAATGGTCATTGCATAGCAAAGAAAGCCTGAATTTGCTAAGAGTTTAGGAATATGGAACAAATGTTTTGAATAAAAATATCAGTTGGCAACTTGCGGTTTATTTCGGGGATTAATTTAGTGATCACTGGTAGATACTGAGTGATTGCTTCGGGTTGATAATATGTCATCAAGCTAAGATATGTATCAGTTGGAAATGAAAAGTATTAGATTGACCAATAATACACTGAGGCCCTCTAATTAGCCGTGTGGACGTGGGGAAGTTGTTTCTTCCCTCTGCACACTGACTTCCTGCTCTCTAGAAAGAGGAGGCAGAACTGATGACGGTACCTGCTCGCAGCTCGCCTTCTGCTCTGATTTCCACGGCTGCTTCTGTGGCCATCGGGAAATGATCATGAAGCCAACTGTGTCCACTCACTTGAAAAAACACATCATTTTATGAAAAGTGGAGATGGAGCCTTATACTAACTTCTTTATGTCTCTTAGCTGTCAAAAATAATTCTAGATCTTCCGAACAATGTTTAAAGGGTAAACAGGGTGAGTGAAGGAACTGGGCCTCTGGGTGTCAGGCAAGTGATCTTCCTCAGGGAGGCTGAGCTCACTCCTCATACTAGGGCCCAGAAGAATCGCCATGGTTGAATAAGTCATTATCAAACTACAAGCCAGAGTTTGGAAGCCAAGGGCAGCAGCTGAGAAGACACCCGTGGAGCCCTCTCTGGTCCACCAAGGTCACTGCAGCTCATTGCTTGTCCTTGACGCCTCCTTTAACCTCACCTCCTAGCATTCTCTCCTGATCTCTTTTTTGGGGGTGGGGGTCGAGACAGGGTCTCCCTCTAGCCCAGGCTGACCTGGAATTCACTGTGTAGTCTCAAGGTGGCCTCGAACTCCTGGTGATCCTCCTACCTTTGCCTCCTGAGTGCTGGGATTAAAGGTGTGTGCCACCATGCCTGGCCCTAGCATTCCATCTTTATCCTGTCATCATCTTCTATGTCATTGCTGTCATCCTCCTGGTTCCTTCTTTAGGTCTACATCGAGGATGTGCATCTACCATGAGTCTAGGAACGTGACTGTGAGCTCAGGTCTTCGGGTTTATGTTGTTGAAGAGGTAAAACCTGCTTCAGCTGTGTTCAAGATCATCATAACTTCTTCCTGGAGACGTTCACCACACAGAGGGTAGTGGCCTTGCTTGTAATAAGTTCTCTGTTATGGCAGCGGTCAGAGTGTGTGACAACACATGTCTCTTGGTGGTTTTCCACGTGTCCCTCTTTCTCTGTGTTGGTGCTGGGCTATCACATGCAAATAAGTGAAAACTGAAGAGCAGTGTGGCCTTGGATGGGGAGTGGAGAAGAGAAAATTCCTCCCAGGACTCCTAAAAGCCGAGGCCCAAGGTGAGATCCCATCAGAAGGGTCAGGAAGTTTGTTTCTGTAGAAGAACAAGTGGAAATCGATGTGTTCAACTGGAAAACGGTCCTCAGTTATTGAAAACCAAACAGGAAAAGTATATTCAGTTTCTTTTGATGAATGGAATTTATGCTCTCTTGGATCTTCATAGAAAGCTAGTCAGATGGCTAATTTGATCATTGAATAAAATGAAAGAGTAATTAGCTGATTTGGCCAGAGCCGTTTGGCGTGTGAGTGGCTGGTCACAGATGAATCCCCTCTCTGTCACAGCCAACACAAATAAACACAAAGTGCCTCTTCCAGCTGATTGAAGCGCAGCATTGAGACAAACAGAATGAGTCAGGCACTCCATCAGTGCACACGTGACAGTAGAAAGGACACTGACCTGTAAATAGTCCCTGCTTTTTTCCCTTTTGTGAGGTAAAGGATTCTGAGAGGCTTTTTTTTCCCCTCTTAAACAATTATTTAAATTTTGTCTTACTGTGGTTAATACTGGTCATTAGCGCGTTAAGCTCCTGTTACGCTACTGTGACCTACATGGACAATGTTGTACAGAGAATGCCTAGAACTGCTCAGCTTGTACAGCTAAAACTGTGTTCCTATTGGTTAATGAGCCCCATGTTCCCCTGCCCCCTCCCCACCCCAGAAGCCCCATTTTCCTCTTTGTTTCTATGAGTATGCCTATTTCTGATTCCTTATATGAGGGGGATTTCAATTTTGTCTTTCTATGGCTGGCTTATCAGGTAGCATAATGGCCTCCAGGTTCATCCATGTCACACGTTATAGGGTTGTTTTCTTTTGTTTTAAAGCCTGTATACTAGTAATAAATGACAATCAAAGCATGTCAGAGCCAGAACGGCTACCTGTGTCTTCAGACACTGGTTCAGTATTTCTTCAGCTACCCTCTATCACCTCCCAATACAAAAATTTGCCCAACAATGGTCTCACAAAGTTTGCTTTATGAGTTTTTTTCCTTGATTTTTTTTTACTAAAATTATTTTTTAAATGTTTTCTTAAATGGCTTTGGCCTATAAAATTTAAGAATATATATCGTTCAGCTCACCTGTTAAGTACTTTTTCATTTGTCAAAGGGTCAAAGCATTTGCCTTCATGTTCCTGCCTCAGCCCTGACCCAGCCCAAGATTCTCATGCAGCATCAGTGAAAACTGCACGCCTCCAAGGGCTTTGGGTCAAAGTAATTAAGTAATCCCCACTACCCTCTTGACTTTTCTTAAGAAAGCTAATTGTGACAGTTAATACAAAATAGAGACCTTCCAGGGATGGAAAGCAACATCAAATAGAAAAGAATGACCAACTGAGTCAATGGAAACAAGAAGGTTTGGATGGGGCTGGAGAGCTGGCTCAGTGTTTAAGGTGTTTGCTTGCAAAGCCTAATGACCCAGGTTCAATTCCCCAGTGCCCACATAAAACAAGATGCACAAAGTGACATATTGTATGCATCAGCCCATTCTCTCTCCTCTCTCTCCCCTTGCAAATAAATGAGTAAATGTTTTTTTAAAATGAAATTTGGATGGCTTGGCATATAAAATAAGGGTTCTGTCATGTGTTGAAATCTGAGTGTGAGTTAGGCTATTCATTCATTGCTGGTGGAGTCATATAGATAGGGACAAGTATGAGGAGGGGGAGAACTTAGGAGCCTTGAAGATGGGTGAAGAGAGGTAAGCGTGTTGGTTGAACAAATAAATACAGAGCAAGGATAATTTGTTGCCATTACAGAGGAGGGTGGCATAAAGATTATGATACAAGGTGGGAGGGGTAGGATGAAGATATAAAAACTTTCTATGCAGTATTCATAAGAAAGAAACCGTGGCTATATTCCACGTGAAGTACTCATCAACTAGTAAGAAAAATATTATGACAACTTTCACTTAATAGGAAAGACTATAGACAATTCACCAAGCAGAAATATAATGAATACATAGGAAAATCGGCAACTTAAAAATTAATTGGAATAATTCTGCAGCACTCTTTAATATTTCTTAAAATAGCAAAATAAAAATGTAATCATGAGTCCTTAAAATACTACTTGCGTGTGCATGCGTGTTGCTGGTGCTATTGTGAATCATTTAAATGGTTTTGGAAAGTAATCGACCAATATACAGCGTTTCAAAATGCAGTTATGAAAATATACAATATGGAAAATAATTCTAATAAAATAATGTAGGTAAGCAGGAAAACCCTATTCAACTCTGTACAACTGTACAAAAATATGAATGATATAGACAAAGAGTAGACATGAAACTTGAGCAAAATGATTATATTTTGAGTGATTGACGGTGTCATTGTTAAGCAGTATTTTAAGATTTTTCCTGTAGTGTTTCAGTCCTGCCCTTAAACTAACTAAATGCACATTATGTTATGCTTTTGCCAGATATTGCCTTTTGCCTCATTGGGTTATGATTTCAAAGTTCTTTTGGATTTTGGGTCGAAGTCATCTCGGTTTGCTCACATGAGAAGGAATGCCCATAACTAGACTCCTGAGCTTAGGACCAGGAAGTTTCCCGGTCAACATGAATGACCAGAGTAAATGCCAGATTTTTCTTTCACTATGGTTCTGGGGGGATAGCCCTGCTGGCGAGAACACTAAGTTTACTTCTCAGCACCTCTGTAAAAAGCCCAGCCTGGCCATGCATACCCTTAACCCCAGAGCTGAGGGGGCCATGGACAGGTGGTCAGCCAGGCTACCCGAAAAGCAGTAAGCTGCAGGTTCAGTGAGAGACCCTGTCTCAACGAAATAACAGAGATAGAGAAACCGACACCTTCGTGTGTTCATAGTTCCTGCACACACCACACATACTACATACACACACAAGAATTTTCTTTCATCTTTCCAAATCCTTGTATTGTAGTCATGCACTAACCTGGAGATGGCAATAGCATCTTTGTTATTTGCTATTAATAAGCTTTATATGATGATTTCTGGCTTTAAAAGACTGTTGTTCCATTTAAAGTGTCACATAAGCCGGGCATGGTGGCACACGCCTTTAATCCCAGCACACGGGAGGCAGATGTAGGAGGATTGCCGTGAGTTCAAGGCCACCCTGAGACTAGAGAGTGAATTCCAGGTCAGCCTGGACTAGAGCGAGACCCTACCTCAAAAAAAAAGTAAAATGCCATATATATTTTAAAATTGATAAGTGAAGCCTCCCTTACATATAGCATGATGCAATTGAAAATGGCACATAAAATGACGATGTCCATGTTGCTCAATGGTTACTTTTGAAAACACAGAATTCATTGATGAACTCTATGGATATTTGAGGTGGAGAAAAACAAGTCTAGTGACAGCTCACAGAGCCCTCTGTTGCTTTAGAATCTAAGACTTCGTCACACCTCTTGTACTAAGCAAGTTCACTGGGAACATGCTTTCCTCTCAGAGTAAAAAATGAATCCTAAGACTAGGGATAGAGCTCAGTTGGTAGAGTGATTGCCTACAATGCAGGAAGTCCTATGTTCAAATCCCAGCACAGTATAAAATGGATGTGGAGATGTGTGTCTGTAATTTCATTAGTTGGGAAGTGAAGGGAGGAGGATCAGAGGTTCAAGGTCACCCTCCACTACACAGCATGTTGGAGGCCAGTCTGGGATAAATGAAACACTGCCTCAAAATGATCACATACATAACTAAATAAATATAAGGCAGATCCTAGCTAGATATGGTAGCACAGACTCATAACCCCAGCACTTGAGAGCCTGAGGCAGGAGGATTGCTTATAGTTCAAGGTCAGTCTTGGCTATGTAGCAAGATCCTGTCTGATAAAACATCCAGTCCATTCATCAGTCAAGCTTGTCTCCTCCTCTGTCTTGGAAATTGCTTCTAAACATGCAGCTTCAAAGCCTCGTGGGGTTAGGGGGAGGGCTCAGTGGGTGAAGTGCTCACCGTGAAAGCATGAGGACCTCAGTTTGGATCCTCAGCGCCTACATAGATCTGGAGCAGGTGGTGGACGCCTAGAATCCCAGCACTGGGGAGGTAGAGGGTCTTACTGGATAGTCTTCTCCAATCATTGAGAGACCCTGTGTCAGAAATTAAGGTAGAGAGCACATGAAGACACTAGACATCAACTTCTGATCTACACATGTGTGCATAAGCACACACACTCACCCA
>PVHP010048078.1:0-12661 GCA_004024765.1 Zapus hudsonius | reverse complement strand
GAAGGACAGTCTCTCAGGCCAGGTGTTGTTTCTTGTTTACGAGAGGAAGTCTTTATCTTTGATCTTTGTTGATACTGAGTCTGGGTTGGGAAGAGGATCAGGGCGCAGCCTGAATTCCCACTTTACACTGCCTCACAATGTTAGGCAGGACAAAATCTTGGCAATGTGATGTATGACTGATGGGTCTCTCTCTTGGGCCTTAGGTAGGGACCCCTCCATCTCTGAGAGACACCCCCAATGGCCATAACTTCATATCCTATTCAGCAGGAAAAAAGATAAGAGAGACTTTGTCCCCATTCCTTCACAGCAGTTGGAATGTCCTCAAGAAAGGGGAAATATGATAATTTAGGAGAGAGATGCCACACAATGTTGCCAAGTTCCTCCTTAATCCCTCCCCACTTCTAACTTTTCCTTGTCTCCTACAGGATCAAAATGGGTATTTTTGTGGCTCCTCACCCTTGCCCAAGATTTTCTCTCTTTTCTCACAACTGAACTCTGGAAGACTGCTGACCTAAATCTTTCCACACTAGTCCTTAAGACCCCACATCCCTCTCTCAACATTAGCAATTTGGTGTATATTTCTTCCAATATTCCCTCTTCCCTAGAACCTAAATGTCGAGGTCCACACAAGGTTATTCTTCTCACCCCTACTGCAGCCAAACTTCAAAACCTAGCTCCTTGGTTTCATCTCTCACACCACCAAAAAAAAAAAAAATTCCTTCTTACTCTTCCAGTTTTGGGTCCCACCAAATTCAAAATCCCCCAACTCCATACCATTCAGGAGAGACCTGAAAATAGCATTGCCTCTTTCAGATCCAGCAAATGTCTCACAGTCACCAACAGTTCCTGCTCTTTCTGACAGACCTCCTAATAGATTAAGAACCTCTCCAATCTGGCACTGGATCCCTCTGGGGTGCCTTGATCCCCTTACGTCTTAGCAACACCCCCAGACATCCTGGGCAGAAAAAGCCATTCTCAGCCTCCTACTTTAGGAGTTTCTTCGTCCCCTGTCATCTGTTTATTTTTTTTTCTCCTTTCTTTTTATTATTCCAGAGGCAGGAGTGAAGAAAGGAAGATACAGCTCTATCTGATCCTGGGAAAATGTTTTCACACAGGATCTTACCCAAAATACTCCTCAAAAGCACCTGGGACAATGTTTTACATATCTGAAGGATCCTATCTCTGATAAGCCCCTTTTGAAAAGAGCTCTGCAGCCAGCCCAATCCACATTTATATGGTTGCCTATTGTCTCTTGATAGACAGACTCCTAAGGAGGCCCAGATCCAGGCAAACTTTACCTACAGTCTTTAAAAGAGCCTGCAAGAGACAAGAGAGCTTTTCCATGAGCATGACTTCAGACCCAAGAGAAGTCTTGTTTCCTCTATTCTGAATAAAGGAATCCTTCTCTGAGTGTGTTCGAGTCCAGTGTAGCTTCTGCCTCAATATACTTGTAATCTTTGAAATAATTATAAAGTTTCACTTAATTTCATGTGGTAAGTCATTAATATCAACAGCACATTTTAAGTTATATGTTTTTCTCTGTAAAAGAGTATATTTCATCTTGATTTATCTAATATTAGTATGTTCAGTGAAATAACATTTCTCATTATATTAAACTGAACATATACTGAAAAAAATGTTCTTCAACAAGAAGTGATTTTAAAAAATATTTTATTTACTTATTTGAAAGAGAGAGAGAGAGAGAGAGAGAGAGAGAGAGAGAGAGAGAGAGAGAGAGAGAGAGAATGAATAGGCCAGGGTCTACAGCCACTGCAAACTCCAGACACATGCACCAACTTGTGCATCTGGCTTTATGTGAGCACTGGGGAATTGAATTCAGGTCTTCTTGCATTGCATGCAAGTGCCCTAATGGCTCATACTGCAACCAATATGAAGTTTGAAGAAGGCATTATATTAAGTGAATTAGGTCATAAAGGAAAAGCCAAATATTATATGGTTTCACTTATGATGCTGGACCTAGAGCATTCAAAGTTAGAGAAAATAGGATGCTGATTGCAAGGAACAGAGGGGAGAGAACAATGGGAAGTTGTTATTTATCAGAGGCTAGGACAAAGCAGAAGTTCTAGAGATGGTTAGAAAAGATGCTAGTACAGCAATGCAAATATATTTCACATTGAAGTGTGTACTTTAAAATGGACAAAATGGCTAAAAGAGAGAGAGAGATAAACTCAGTAAGTCAGCACTTTCTTCATTGCCTTAACAAAATGCCTCAGGTTGAATAATTTTTGAAGAGGTTTGTCTAGCTCAGCTTTGGAGGTTAAAGAAAGTGATGCCAACATCCACAAGGACATCTAGGGCTTCTTCATTGGCTATGGCGACCTCCGCCATGTATGCCTCAAAAAACAGTTACAGCTTTGTGGAGTTCAAGGATACCCATGACACTACATACAGAGTACAGACTTATTGTAGAATCTCTTTCTACTTGGTTCAGTTGGCAAGACTTAAAGGATTTTATGTGGCAAGTGCATGAAGTGACATACTCAGACACTAACAAAGAACTCATCAATGAGTGTGTCATTAAATTTCACTCCTACTCTGACATGAATCATGCTTTGGATTAACTGTATGGTACAGAGATATATGGCAGAAAGTTTAGGTTTATTGAAGAAAAGCCCCAAACAAGTCACAAGCTTTCTTACTCTGGAAGCAGATACCGGTCACAGTCTAGAAGAATGTCATGAAGTAGGAGTCTCAGTAATTAGTAGTAGTAGGTCTCCAAGTATTTTAAAAAAGTCACTCCTTTTCCAGGTTATGGAGCAATTGTGTAACAAGGTCTCATTACAAAGACAGGAAATCTAGATCCAAAAGCAAATCTAAGCCTAAGTCTATCCGAATTTCCCATTCACATTGAAGAAGCAGGTCTCCTCACTCCAGCTCCCCAAAGAAAATGGAAAAAGTTTATAAAATCACAGTGCTGGTCAAGAAGCCAGTCTTGTTCCTATTCACCTCTACCTGCACCACCCTCAAAGTCGTTTTCTATGTCCCCAGCACCAAAAAGAGCTACTTTTCTGGGTTTAACACACCTATGTGACCCTTCCTGTGTCAGCCTCTTAAGACCTCCAACCAACTAGTTCTCTCCCACACACACCTGATGATTAGATGTGTCTTATAAGAAGATTGACCCATATGAAGGAAGTAAATGAAATGATATGTGAGTGAGCTCTCTTTGTCCCCTTGTTAAAATGGCGAAAGTGGTCCCTAGCTCACCACAGCAATGTAAAACTGACTTATCATTACTCAGAGTACGTTTTTGAACCATCAACATCATGCAAGTTGAATATTTAGAGGAAGCAAATTGTGACCTCAGTGAAACAAAAGAGCAACAGGCCTGCTTTAGTCCCTGTAGAGGCTGACAAATCTACTCATGACAAATGCTTGAATGTCTCCAACAAATTTTTCTTGGATAGCATGAGAAAGATAATTGGTTCTAAACCATTACAGACACATGAGACTTGGAGTAGAAAAGGCTGGCTTGGAAGAGGACATTATCAGGTAATGCTTCTGACTCTCAGCCCCAGCATGGATATTTTATGAAAAGATATAAGAAAATGATTAACAAGCTTACATGTGAAAGGTACTTTGTGATATAATAACTTCTTTGTGTCTTATGTTAATATACATTGGGGATTTAGTAAGAACTTAAATGAGAGCAAAAAAACCAAGATCATTATGATGTAAAAATAAGAGCATTGTGATTTAAACTTAGCAATCAGAAAATATTGGGGAAAATAATGTGACTTGTATGCAAAAAGCACTTAGAAACTGAGACTTCATCCATAGCCTGGAGTCAACAGTTCACATGAGGATACTTAGAAATGTTCCATAGCAGACACTTTCTCCTTCTACCTGCTATACTGGACAAAAGGGCATAGTTAAGACGGCCCCTGGATGACTGCTATGGAACTGGTCTCCACCACTTGAGGATGGGATAAGCAAACTGTTTATGTCAGCCATCTTATAAAATGTTTTGATTAACCCTTCTTTGCCTCCTTTGGACAGCAAGAATATTTATTATTTACTGCTACTGATCTGGCCTCTTTTCATGGTCTCATCCTCCTGTGAGCCATGTATCCACACCACTCAATATAGCCTAGGTGTCATGAAAACTTTATTTTATCATATCAATTTATCTTATCAGAAAAAGAGATCTCATAGATGTGCAGACACAATAAGACCACCTACTCCATCTGCCAACAGGGGGATCAACACACTTGTTATAACCCACAGTCTCCCCAAACAAAAAGAAAATGATTAGAAGTCTGGAACCCTCAAAAGGGGGTAGACAATTAATCAAACCCAGGTCAGTCATCCTTACCTACCAGTGTGGATACTTTTTGATATGTGTACAGACATTACTAATAATCCTTCATTGGTCACCAAAAGGAAAGGTCAATCATAAAAGCAAAAACAGAGACTCAGTAATAAATACACATGTAAACAAGCCTTGCTCTAATCCATGTGTTATGGTGATCACTAGGCTTTCTACCACTCTTGGGTACAGCTTGACAGGCAGGGAGGCTGAGCTTCAGCCCTCCACTACATCTGGCCCCTAGGCCCCAAGCCTATGCTAGGCCCTGAGTCCACAGCACCCATGGAAACCATAAATTCCATTCTGGGTCTATGACGATTTCAGAGAGGAGCACACAGACTTGCTTACCAAAGCCAGTAGACAGAGAGAACCAGCTAATGCAGTGACAGTAACCAAGTCTCAAGAGACTGGGTAGGCACATCCAAGCCCTCTTTCTGGTGATCAGAGTCCTGGGAATATTGAGGACAAAGTGCTTCCTCTGAACAGCTGGACAGGGCCACTGATCCACCTAATGAAAGATGTGATGAACCTTCTGTGTCCATTTAGCAACTTGACTGCATATGTATCTTTAGTTGGGCTTTGTAGCTTATAATTTGTATACAAAAGCAGATTAACAAATGGCATTTTGTATGAACCAAGAAGTCCCATGAATCAGAGTACCATGATGATGTTTTTCTCATTTGTAACTTTATTCATATCATTCTAAAAACAATAGTCACACACATAATGATGTTATTAAAACATAAAGCTCAAGGCCCAGATGATGTTCTTGACCCTAAGTTGGGGGTGGGAGTGTGTAATATCAAAGAGGATAATGGGGTAAGTGTGCTCACAGAACTGTGGAAACAGCTGTATGTTTATATATGTGTAATGACCTTGGCGAACTCAGAATGTGCCCAGTAGCCTATAATAGTATATTACTGTATTGTGGTAAAGGGGGTAGAGGCCTGATGATATGGCGGTCCTGAAGAACTGAAGAAAAGGAAAACAAGGAACTTTGAAGAAGGCTGGTGAGGATCCTTGAGCACACTTCCTTCCCTCTTCTTTGTAAGCAATTGTGATAAATTCTGTTTTCTTTTTTTGCCAATGCAGCTTAACAAGTTTAAAGTGAATTAATCAAAATATGAGTATCACTCTATATGATAGACAAAGAGACTAAAGTGTTCAGGGCTCATTGTGTGGATATGAATCCACTGAACCCATGCTGACAGACTAAAAATTGCTTTCTGAAAGAAAAGCTTCAGTCTCTTGCCTCTCTGTCTGAGATTCCTATTACAGTCCTTAGTTATTGTTTTTCATTTTTATTTATTTAATTGCAAGCTGGGAGAATTAAGAGAGAAGAAAGGCAGTGAGAATGGGCACACCAGTGCCTCCAGCGACTGCAAACAAACTCCAGATGCATGTGTCACTTTGTGCATCCGGCTTTATGTGGGTACTGGGGAATGGTACTCAGGTCTTGATGTTAAGGGTAAACTAAGGCACAACACACCCAAAATAGTTAAAAAGGAGTGTCTTTAATAGAAAAGAACCAGCAGCTGGGACTGTCCTTAGCCACCTGAGTATGCTTTTGGCAAGGAGTGACTCTGAGCACAATGTCCAGCATGTTTTAAAAGTGAAAATCCATTAATCATTCTTATGTTGAAACTTACAATTTTTCCCAGCAAGGCAAACAATATAACAATGAGTATGAAGGCAAGGTGCAAAATGAGCATGACTTGGTCACCATGGTGTTTCTAGCAGGATCCCAACATTCAGATTCTTTATTCTTTCTAATCATCAACCATATCCACATTTCTGTCCACTTTGAACATCTTAACTCCCAACCAGGAAAAGGCCTGGACTTTTTAGCCAAAAATGGGGGTTTCTGTTTTGTTTTGTTTTGTTTTTTAAGATGGATGGGATACTGCAGGCTTGTAGGAAACTGCAGGCTTGGGCTTAAGACAACTAATTCATTAGCGTCAACCTATCTTACTATAGTTAGCCCACATTAGTTAGGCTTTTCAGGAAAGTGCCTTAACTGCTGAGCCATCTCTCCAGCTCCTAAGTTATTCTTAATATAATACAGACAAAGAATGGGGATATTAACAACATACTAACAACTAAAAACTGTAAAGGAAAGTTTTCTTCCAGTTGCAACATCTAAATGCACATTTTTAAGCATAAAAGTAGAATTAACCTGTTTATAAATGTGAAAAATCAAATTTCAACCTACTAATATGAAATAATGATGTCAATTGGTTTCCAAAATTCTTGAGAATTTTATAAGGAGATCTCACGTACCAATAGAAGATGGCTTTAGCAAGTTACTGTCTGCACTCCATCCCATTCCACAATAATTAAGTTGGAATCTCTGAGGACTGGCCCAAGAAAAATTTGTCCTTGAGAGTCCTAATAAAGATGTGTTTTGCCCTTAGTTTTGTAACCTATCTTTATTGCTTAATAATAATATAATTTTGGGAAATGTATTTAAATATGCTTAAATTGTAATTGCAGTATATTAATGATACCTGCTTCCTAGGATACTTTTGAAGATTAAAATGGTTTATGTAAAACAGAACAGCACTTGATATAGTAGCTATTTTTACTCTCTTCTAACCAGGTTTCTTTATCACAACCTCTTTGAAAAGATAATACCTGGATAAGTCTAACCACCATTTTAAGTGCTAATTTTGGTTGGCATTATGTTCAGGCAAAGCAACTCAGTTTGGTGCTGGAAGAAATTGAACATGTGCCTAGATTGATTAATTGGGTTGAAAATAACTAGACTTACAAATTAAAAGTACAACTAAAATTCACAGAGTATTTTATTTCACTCCTTACCCCTGCATAGTAAAGAAGGTCAATGAATGTCTGATTAGGAAGACACTTTTTCTTTGGTCTGATATTGAGAACCTAAATGACAACTATGTATTGGTATTGAAAACAAAGATAAAAAGCCTACAATACATGCCACCACTCAGGTGCCTGAGTGTTCTGCTCTACTCTGAGAGGAATCATGAGTACCAAGAAACTCTTAAAATGCTTGTCTGTCACTTGTGGCTAAAGTATCTGTTATAGAAGGCAGCTAAGACCAGGGAGACCCAAGGCCCATAAGTTTGATAATAAAAGAAAGCCTACTGCCTAGCAATACACAAGTTATAGCTATCACACCTGACAGGGTCCAGGAAACATTACAGAGGAATTGGTGGATTAAATATGAGTGCTTCTCACTGTAGCCTGAGAACTTCCTCCAGGGAGATGGCTATAGACACTGAGGAGATTCTAATCTTATCAAAGCAGAAAATTAAATGCTGTGGAGAGCTCAACAGTAATGTAGACTAATAACAAGCCCTCCTAGGCTGACAAAACTTTGCAGAAGGGTGGGGGAGCAAAAAGAATGTTAGAGTCCTAGTGTAGGAAGGTGTATTCTGAGGCATTGTCTATCCCATAGAGACTGTTATACCATTACCCTGTGGTTCTGAGGCTTAGTTGGGGAGTTGGAGTTGCTGCACACATCAACTGCCTGTTTGTTGGGCTCCAGCCTAACTGAGTAACCTTAAGCTAAATTTTAGAATATGGAATAAAGCCGGACATGGTGGCACATGCCTTTAATCGCAACACACCTTTAATCCCAGGAGGCAGAAGTAGTAGCTGATAAGCCTTGATCCTGTTTGTTGAATTCTGTGTAGCTGATAAGCCTTGATCCTGCTTGCTGAGTTTTGTTTTATAGGCAATACTTTGCTCTATTGCACTCTGCTGATTGGCTCCCGCCAAAAAGTTTGAATCTTATTGCTTGAGAGAAACAGGCTGAACAATGCAGCCTCGGATTATAAAAGGGTTTTGGGTGCTGGAATAAAATGAAATTTGCCCGACATTTCTCCTGGTCGCATGTGTCTGTCCAACTGTACACCTCACTTCTCCCTGATGGAGCCCTTTCTCCTGCTGGCCGGTGAGACTTGGGCTACCCACAGGGGGCCAGGGGTCTGCTACTCCCTAACACCTGTTCTTCCTCAGAGCTGAGTGGGCAGAGTCTTGGGATAGCAGTGAGCCAACGAGAGGAAGGAATCTCAGGAGGCAGTTGCAGTGAACAGCTCATTTATTATACGTAAAAAGGTCATTTATATAGAGGCAAAACCAGAGAGAAAATCAGAGGCAGGGCCATAAGTGGCAAGGGGATTGGTAGGGGCAGGGTAGTCTGTGATGTCTCATGAAGGGATTGGCAGGGGCTAGTAACCTGTGGATGTCTAGTTTGCATAGATAAGTTGAGGGGAATCTCTCAGCTCCAAGTAGCAGGAATTATGAGTCTTTAGGCATGTGACGGATGGCGCATGGTGGTGGCTGTAGAAGAGCTGTGACCTATAAACTTTTATTGCCTGGGCTTGTTATTATTGCTAGGGTATATGCACTTTAGTAAACTCAGGCCTAGAAGTGCCTGGGCTTATCAGAGTTTGTTGCTGCCTGCAGGGGGGCTGGAGTTTCTAGGACAAAAGAAGGAGACTTTGATAGACACAACTCCTGTTGGTCAGATAAGATTGAGGTTATTGGGGTTTCAGGCCAGCCTCAACTTTCCTTTAACCCTATATCCTCCATGCCTCTTAGCAGGGTCCCACATGACCCCACAGAGAATACCAACAACCCCACTGAGGAGGGCCTGCAGTTGAGTTGCAGTGAGTGTTAGGGACAGGAACATAAGTGTATAACCCAGTGGGAATATGATTAATATGCAATACGTTAAAAAGAAAGATATTAAAAATTATTTAATAGTGATTAAAATTCTTCTAAACTCAGGAAAAATTGGACCAAAATTCTATATTCTATTTATAATATATAATATAATATATAATATAATTTTATTTTATAAGATATTTGTTTATATTTATTTGGGAATAAGAAAGATTGAGACACCAGGGCATGTGCCACTTTGTGCATCAGGCTTTATGTGAATACTGAGGAACTGAACCCAAGTCATTTGGCTTTACAGGAAAGTTCCCTTATCTGCTGAGCCATCTCTCCAGCCCTATAGTATCAATTTAAATTGGTATTTTCCATAATTGCAAGAATAAACTGACTAACTTCCAAAAAAGAAAAATCCTACTCTCTTATATCTTTCATTTTTGCCATAGAGTTTTGCAAACAGCACTAGGCAATTGAAAGCAGAGGCAAGTGGTAACATTTGGTGTTAGAGACCCTGTGCAAATCTCTCGTATCAGAGCCCTATAAATTAGAGTCCTCATGTAGGTCTTGGTTTTAGGGGCCCTTATTCCCTATTAGTATCCAGTGTGAAAGTCTTAAGCTGCCGTCTGAGATCCTTCACCCTATAGATGACAATATGCTGGAAGTCTTATGTTGAACAGAACCTCCAGTGGGCCCTCTGCTCTGACTGCTTACATAGAGCCTTTCATTCTTTTAATTTCTCCCTCTCTCTTGTTCTTCCCTTCTTTCTTCCCCCCTTTCCTCTGCTAGATTTCTTGTTACAACCCTGTTGCCCTCCAGTTGTTCAACTCACTACTTCTTCAAAATTGAAGCCTACACTTTCCACAATTCACTGACTGCTAGGAAGACTCAAAGGGCCTGCTTTGGCCAAGGCAGTGATTAGATGGGGCCTTTTGGGACTTCACTCCTTAGGAACCTGCTCTGAAATAAATTTTTGAATGCTATAAAATTTCGATTTACTGTTCAAACTTGATCTCTTTTTCAGAGCTGCAGAGATGGATAAGTGGTTGAAGGCATTTGCTTGCAAAGCCTGCAAGCCTGGATTCAATTCCTCTGATGGGAATTTGTTTGCAGTGGAAAGAGACCATGGTGAGCACACACACAAACACACACACAAGTATGTGTGCATGTGTCCACAGAAATAAATTTTAAAAAGCTTGATATCTTTCTTTTTGGCATGCATCTGTATATTGTATGTAAATGTGTGCATGTTCATAGGCATTTGTAGGTGTTGAGGGGGTATTTGTGCATGTTATCTTAGTTACCTTTGCATAACTTGGATAAAGTACCTGAATAAAAGCAGGTGATGGGAGGAAAGGGTTTTGTTAATTGTTGTTTTGTTCTTCTTTTTGCTTATAGTCTCCAGGGGAAGCTTCATGATGATAGGGGAATACATAGCATGAGCAGAGGCTGGACATTATTTTCTCCACCATAGCAGATGGAAACATTAGCAGGAGAGTAAGCCAACTAACACTGGCAAACTAGGGCTAATAAACCTCAAGGTCCACTCCTAGCAACATGTCTTCTTCACTAAGGCTCCGCCTGCCAAATTTTCAGCATCTGGGGACCAAGCATTCAAACCATATGAGTTTATTGGGGGGTGGTATCTGATTTAAACCAACCACCATCACACATATGCATGCACATGTGTATGGAGGATAGAGTTTGACATTAGCTGTCCTCTTCATTTGGTCTCCACTTTATATTTTGAGACAGGATCTTTCACTGAATATTTTTAATTATATAAAGTAAAAAATGCAAAGGAGAAAGAACACTTAATTATTCTACTAACTCAGCATTTTTGCATCTTTATTAGTGTGTGCACATATGTGCATGTGTGTGCAAACACATACATATATGTACACAGATATTAAAAGTGAGTGTTGCCAATTCTATGGAAGGGTGAAGGATGATTAGGAGAGTGTCTTACCCCAGTTCCTTTAAACAAATATGAATCTAATTCTACAAACAGATTCACATTTGTCATTTTTTCTGTGGGGCACTTTTCTTAATCAACATACAAGTATAATAAATATTTTCTTTGACTTCTCAGCTGTTCTTAAAAAGAATTAAAGAATTGAAAAGATGAGTATATCAAACAAATTCAAAAAAGTGAGCATTCTGTCTCTAAAGCACTGGAGCTAGGAAAAAACATGTGACCATAAGCATCTGGAGGGAGAAAGGGATTACTGTAGCTTACATTCTCAAGAGAAAGCTTCACCATGGCAGGGAAAGGATGGTAGAACAGAGGCTGGGCATCATGTCTGGCCACAGAAGCTGTCAACAAGCAGTAAGATTGAGCTGCGAGTGGCAAGGGGAGCTGGTTATAACATGCTAAGCAGGCTCTAACAATACACCTCCTCTAGCAAGTCTTCACCTCCCAAATTACCACCAACTGAGAGACAAGCATGCAGTATATGTGAGACAATGGAAGATATCTAATTCAATCCTCCATAGTAACTAACTCTCCCCCCATACCACTGCCACCACAATCTGTTGTCATTAAGTTTGCAAGATAAGAAGCAACACTAGCTGGATGGTACTATATTAGAGAAGGCTCCTTGAGTCAAGATATTGAACCTCGCCAAAATTAAGGTGAGAGGAAAGAGCCAGATGGAGCTTCAGTTGAGTGGAGGTAGTAGTGCACACAGGAGTGGGGAGTGGGGAGCAGATTTTCCATGCAAGCCCCTGGAAATACCCACACTGGCTGGACCACCACCTCTTGTTCCTTCTTTCCCTGCTAGAAAAAGCTTGTGCAAGTGCTTTAAGCATGACAGGGATATGAAGAAATTCAAGGACTCCAGTGAGTGTGGAATGGGGAAGACTTGGTAGCATAAGGTGATATGAAGGGAACAGTCATAGAGGCAAGGTACCAAGCAGTGGAAATCCACAGCTCTCCGCTTCGCCACTCCTCTATAGATTCACTGAGGCAGCTGCTGAAGTACGGGAAACATGACATTGTAGGCTGCCTCCATGTGTTACCCACAATTTAGCATGTCTTAAGTTCCTTTAGGATGGTTATGTGTTTCCATAGTGTGAGCACCTACTTTTTCTGTGACAGAGGTTCAGAAAGATATCTTACCTTTCAGGAACTGATGCTCTGGAGTGTTTTAAAAAGGTGGGTGTCTATAGAATACTGTCTTCAGAGCTCCCACTAATTCCTACTCTGGTTTGGATTCTTCTTAGCCCTGTCTCTGCTTCCACAATTCCTTCTATTATTTTTCTTTTCCCACTATGCTCCTAAGGAATGACTTCTTTTGAAATCAAAAATTCAATAAAGTTTGTAAATACTTTCTCTACTGAGAAAATAAAAAAAATTAAAATGTGCAGCCAGAGAGCTGGGGCCCATCTAACCCTACCAACCGACAGTAGGCCGATAGCTGAGATTCTGGCAAGAGAGGACCCACCACAGTCATATCGTGGAGGATCCAAATGGAACCCCGCAGAGAATGACGGGATGAACAAGGGGCCCACAGCCACAGCCATTAAATCAACACAAGATAAGCCAGTGAGACAGAAACCAATGATTTCGACACAAAGACCTCTAAGCTCACAACCTTAAAGCAGCCTTAATACTCATCCACCACAACTCAGGGAACTATGCGGAAGAGGGGGTGGAAAGATTGTGAGAGCCGTGGT
>PVHP010048077.1:0-12661 GCA_004024765.1 Zapus hudsonius | reverse complement strand
AGAGCTTTGTGATGTCACAGTGGACATTGTGATGTCACAGTGCTATATTGTGATGTCACAGTGAGCATTGTGATAGCACAGTGAGCATTGTGATGTCACATTGGACATTGTGATGTCACAGTGGTATGTGACATGTATATGACTCACACATGTACGTTACGTGTACATGTATGTTTATCGCACATGTATGTTGGGTGTACATGTATGTTGGTTGCACATGTATGTTACATGTACATGTATGTTACGTGTACATGTATGTTGGTCGCACATGTATATTACATGTACATGCATGTTGGTTGCACATGTATTTTGGGTGTACATGTATGTTGGTTGCACATGTATGTTACGTGTACATGTATGTGAGTCGCACATGTATGTTACCGGTACATGTATTTCAGCCCCAAATGTATGTCGGTTGTACATGTATGTTGGTCGCATATGTATGTTACGTGTACATGTATGTGAGTCACACATGTATGTAACGTGTACATGTATGTGAGTCGCACATGTATGTTGGGTGTACATGTATGTAAGTCGCACATGTATGTTACGTGTACATGTATTTTAATAGTACATGTATGTTACGTGTACATGCATGTTGTTTGCACATGTATGTAGGGTGTACATGTAAGTTGGGTGTACATGTATGTGATTCGCACATGTATGTTACGTGTACATGTATGTAGGTCGCACATATATGTTGGGTATACATGTATGTGATTCGCATATGTATGTTACATGTACATGTATGTGACTCACACATGTACGTGATATCACAATGCCCACTGTGACTTCACAATGATGACAGTGATATCAGAATGCCACACTGTGACATCACAATGCCCACTGTGACACACTATACCTTCTGTGACATCACAATGCCCCACTGTGACATTACAATGCCCCTCTGTGACATCACAAAGCACCACTGTGACATCACTGTGTCCTCAGTGACATCACAATGTCCACTGTGACATCAGAATGCTACACTCTGACATCAAAATGCCCACTGTGACATCAGAATGCCACACTGTGACATCACAATGCCCACCGTGACATCAAAATTTCCTATGTGACAAAACAATGCCCACTGTGACATCACAATTCACACTGTGATATCACAATGCCCACTGTGACATCACAATGACCCACTCTGACAAATGCCCACAGTGACATTATAATGCCTCTTTGTGACATCATAATGCCCACTGTGACATCACAATGTCCTCTGTGATATCACAATGCCCACTGTGACATCATAATGCCACACTGTGACATCACAATGCCCACTGAGACACACTATGCCCACTGTGACATCACAATGGCCCACTGTGACATCACAATGCCCTCAGTGACATCACAATGTCCACTGTGACATCAGAATGCTACACTGTGACATCATAATGCCCACTGTGACATCACAATGCTCTTCTCTGACATCAAAATGCCCACTGTGACATCAGAAGCTGAATTATGTGAACTTTAGTAAACTCAGGCCTTGAAGAGCCTGGACTTATCAGGGTTTGCTGGGGCTCAACAGTGGTTGGAGTTTAGGGAGGGAGAAGTCGTCCGAAATCCTACCAGTCTCAGGATGAGATAATCAGAGTTTCAGGCCAGTCTCAGCTTTCCTTTAACCCTGTGTCCTCAGTGCCCCTCAGCAAGTGTAACTCATGAAGTGTTCCATTGCAGCAAAGCTATAATGCTGACATAGTCAGGAAGCACTGGATTGAGAATGTTATGAATAAGGGCGTCTCATGGTGAGTGTAGATTTTTAAAACTTCATATCATTGACATTTAAGGATTAACTTAATGCACAGTATTGAATTATGATAAAATGTAAGTCATCTAGAAAAAAAATAGTTCCTATATTATCTCATTTGATCATTATATCAAACATTATACAAGAGTTCTTTTAATTGACTGTTAATTCACACATGGATGACAAGATCAGCTATAATTCACGACTATAAGATTTAATAAGGATTGAGGGAAGGTCACTGCTCAGGAAGGATGGCAAGAACCGTAACTGGAAGTGAGTATGTTGGCACACAGTAAGGGATGTGAGTGTGTGTAGTCCTCCAGAAGTGAAGGTGCTGACACAAGGTAAAGGATGTGTGTGTGTGTGTGTGTTTGTGTGTGTGTGTAATCCTCTAGAAGTGAACGTGGTAACAGAGGGTAAAGGACGTGGGTGTGTAATCCCCCAGAAGTTAATGTGTTGACACAAGATAAAAAGAAACAGGCCTTCAACTGACCTATTGTGCTATGCAGATGAGAAATTTCCATATACTGGTGGGAAACACGTGTCTCCTGTTTCATTGTGTGCACAGAAAGGCATGTGAACATGTGTCCACGTGTCTATATGCATGTGTAGAATTGTCAAACGTGTGTGTCATGCATGGCTATGTGTATGGGTGCATATATATATGTACAAATACATGTATAAACGTGTAAGTCATAGGAGTGGGTGATTTTTATCCTTTCCTGATCTTAAGGGAATAGCTTATGCTCTTTTGTCACAATGGTGTTTAATTACTATGGATATGTATCAATTCTACAAATTAGCTGAGATAAATGTTGCTTTAATACACAGTGTCTATCATAATGACCAAACTGGAACAGTTGATCCATCCACCCTCTCAAGCAGGTGTCATTTCTTTGTAGGGAATTGTGCACATCCTTCTGCTTAGCTTTAAATACTCTGTGCATCACGGTTAGACATAGTGTTTAATACACCTGTGTTTCTCTCCCCTCCTTTCCATCTCCCCCACATATACAAATGTTCCACATTTTTCTCTATCCACATCTTGGTCACTGTGGGAGGTTCGTCTTTAGAGGACTGATATCTTTTCCTTGGGGCATATAATAATCTCATTTATATTTTTTTTTATTTTCAGGGGAATCTCTGCTCAGTACCCGTAACAGCTGTCCTAAATTGCACTTCCACCCACAGTGTACAGAAATTCCTCTTTCCACAATCTCTCTTGCACCTCTTTTCTTTTTGACAGCCATCATTCTAGGAGGTGAGCTGATCTATTCTGTCCCCTGCCTTGCATTTCTTTGATGACAGTGACAATGTCACACAGATTCTGACATGCTGCATTTCATTTTCAATCCATACTAAACACTTTCCAATTTCTAGAAAGTTCTAGCCTGGTTTCCTTTTTTTTTAATGTGGTTTTTAATTTCCAAACATCTGTAATTTTCCATAGGTATTTCAATTACTGATAATTTAATTCTGTCACAATAATTATTATAATAATTCATATTTGAGCCCCCTTTAAATGTCTTTATGCTTTCCTCAGGATTCAGAATATTGTCGCCACTGTATAATATTCCATCAGTACTTGGGGAAAATCTGTGAGCATTCTGTAGACCTGTTGGAGTTGGCCTGACTGCACTGTTCAGCCTTCTGTTCTCTGACTTCTTTTCAGTCTACTGGGATCAGTCATCAAAAGACACTCATAAATCTCTCTCTTACATTCTGACCCCAATTTGTACCCAACATTAATTTACAGGAAAGGAGTTAGACTCTTGCTGCGGAGCAGGAACAGCTCCACAAAGTCCTCATAGGATGTAACTTCGACCAGCCTGGCTCCAGTCTGCCAGACTCCAGCTTCCTCCAAGCTCCCACCTGATGGCCCTAATCCCTCTTCTGTCTTCACGTTTTCCTAACTGAATGAATTTTATCAAATTGAATAAAATATTACATTATTTATCATTAGATATGGAAAAATTTTAGCTTAGGGCTTTTAATTATGACTATTAATGAGAACATTTTCTACTTCTCCAAGCATATAAAATTATTAAATTTGATTTTTATTTATGAGTTCTATAATTGTTGCCTTCATGGTTAATTATCTATAGTAGAAAATGATTTTCTATCATCACTAAATTAAAAAAAACTCACTTTAATTATTAAAATCACTTATATAAATAATAATTATCAAATTAAGTATTCCAGGTTTTCTTTTTTTTTTTCCTTTTTTCTTTTTCTTTTGTTTTTTATTATCCACAATGAGTTACGTTGTTTAGTGGGCAAACTGTAAGGTCAGAATTCAGGCTACACCCTGATTCTCTTCCCAAACCAGCCTCAAGAGAAGTATCATCAAGAGTCAAAGATAAAGACTGATAAAGACTTCCTCCCGAAACCAGAGCCATACCTGGCCCGAGGGACTGTCCCTCCAGATCCCTCCTGATCCTGAGAGAATGTGACCCCCTGAGCCCTCCACCCAACCTCATGTGACCAACCAGACCCCAACCTGAACGTTTATCCCTTAAAAGCCCTGATCTAAACCTGCCTTGCGCTATTTTCGCCACCCTTGGTGAAAAATGCCAGGCAGCTCGCTTTTCCTCCTTTAAAACCTTTCCTTTCAGAGTGGTCTCTCGTGGTCATTTTCATTCTAACACAAACAATGAGTTGTTATCCCCAATTCCCCACTGTCCCCCCATCCCTGATCTGCTGGATAACCTCCTCCATGGGTCATCTGGATCAGTCCTTGTGACAGGGGACCATGGATAGCCTAGTATTCAGCCAGGTTCTCCTGGCCCTAGTATGTTGTTACTGAGGGGTGCCATGCCTCTGGATAGTCTCCCCCACCACAGCTCTCACAATCTTTCCACCACCTCTTTTGCTCAATTCCCTGAGTTGTGGTGGATGAGTATTAAGGCTGCTTTAATGTTGTGAGTTTAGGGGTCTTTGTGTTAAAAATCATTGGTTTCTGTCTCACTGGCTTATCCTGTGTTGATTGAATGGCTGTGGCTGTGGGTCCCTTGTTCATCCCATCATTCTCTGCGGGGTTCCATATGGATCCTCCATGATATGACTATGGTGGCTCATCTCTTGCCAGGATCTCCTCTTTCTGCCTGCGGTCGGTTGGTGGGGTTATATGGGCCACAACTCTCTCACTGTATCCTGAAAAATACAAACACAGTCTCCATCGGAGAGTGAGATCAGTATAGGTTAACAATATGTATATAACATATATACATAACATATACATACAATACAATATATATATATATATAAAACAATATATATAACATATATATATATATAATATATGTAGCAATATACAACATTATGGATTACCTAGCTTCTATTTTTAGTAGCCTCCCTGTCAGTCGCTTGCATAGTGCATCTTTTCTTGGGAGCCCAAGAGTATGGGATCCGGTGCATATCGCCCTGAATCCCAAGTTCCAATCAAGGTTTCCCCTCACTGAGTGGAATATTTGGCCGAATTTAATAGCTGTTGATTGTCTCCACCAGGCCCAGGCTCCTCCATTGCACAAGTGCTCCTTTCTTGGTTTGCCGTTCTCTCTCAGTAGGAGGTGTGACCAGCCTACTCATGGCTGCAGACTGTTTCATGCCAGTGGTCTGTTTACTCCAGCTATCGTTGATCAGCTTCCCCTGGCAGCTTGTGCAGTGCCCTCCAGCCCTTCACTAACTGCCATCTGGGGGCTGGTTACCATTCCAGACCTCGAAGGGACTCTCGATGTTGATCTATGGCATTCTGTGGTTTCTTCAGCAACAGGGTTTTGTCTCAGACCTAGGGAGGGCATTCAAGAGCCTTGACAGAATTCTGTCTTGTTTTTGGAACCTCATGGGTCACTTTGATCAACAGCTCAGTGAGGGAAGGAACCGGTGGCCAGGACACGGGGCTGTCAGACTGCTCAGTTGTTCACAGACTTAGACATTCTCCCCTCTTACCAGTTGACACCCACTACTTACTCTTTAGGTTACAGTATGCTTGTGAGTATTTTATGTTTTTGAGCCTCCTTTGGTTTGGCCTTCTGCTTAAGCCATTCCCCTCCCTGCTTCCCTTATCCCTCATACATTACCTCTCACTTCTTTCTACTAGTCTGCATAAAAAAACAGTTATCCTGGTTAAGGACCGCATATGAGGGAGAGTATGCGGCGTTCAATTCTCTGTTCTTTTGAGTGTTTGCTTAGTAAGATCTACTCGAAGTCAGACCATTTTTTCCTAAATTTTGATGTCATTTTTCCTTTCAGATGAGTAGAATTCCATCGTGTAAATATAGCACAGTTTCACTGTCCATTCCTCCATGGATGGACATTTGGGTTGATTCCAATTCTTGGCTATTATGAATTGAGCTGCTATAAATATAGTTGTACAAAATTTTCTGCATTGAGATGTGGCATCTTGCGGGTAGATGCCTAGTAGAGGGATAGCTGGGTCCATTGGTAGTTCTATGTCCATTCTAAGAGTCTCCACACTGCTTTCCTTAACGGTTGAACAAGTTTGCAATGCCACCAGCAGTGAATGAGGGTTCCTTTTTCCCACATCCTCGCCAGCAATGATTGTAGTTGGTTTTCTTTATGATTGCCATTCTGACAGGGGTAAGATGGAATCTCATTGTGGTTTTGATTTGCATTTCCCTGATGCTTAAGGATGATGAGCACTTTCTTAAATGAGTCAAGGCCATTTGTGTTTCCTCCTCTGTGAATTCTCTGTTGAGATCAGTACCCCATTTTGTGAGAGGGCATTTTGGATTTTTGTTATTAATATTTTGAGTTCTCTGTAGGTTTTGGAAATTAGGCCTCTGTCTGAGTTTTAGCTGGCGAAAATCATTTCCCAATTTGAAGGGGGTCTATTGGCTCTGAGTACGGTTTGTTTGTCTGTACAGAAGCTTTTGAGCCTGATCAGGTCCCATTGGTTAAGTGTTTGTTGTATTTCCTGGGCTGCTGGAGATTTGCTCAGGAAAATTTTTCCTACTCCTATTTCATGTAGAGTTCCTCCTATTTTTTCTTCCAGGGTGTTCAGGGTTACGGATTTATATTAAGGTCTCTGATCCATTTGGCGTTGATTTTTGTGCAAGGTGAAAGGAGTGGGTCTATTTTCATTTTTTTACACGTGTTTATCCAGTTCCTCCAGCACCATTTGTTAAAGATGCTATCTTTGGCCTAGCATATATTGTAGGCCCCCTTGTCAAAGACCAAATAACTGAAGTTACTTCCATTTAAATCTGGGTCTTCAATTCTGTTCCATTGATCTGTCTTTCTGTTTTTATGCCAGTACCATGCTGTTTTTGTTACTATGGCTTTGTAGTATGTTTTGAAGTCAGGCATGGTGATACCTCCTGAGGAGGATTTTTTACTTAGAATAGTTTTGGCTATCCGAGGTCTTTTGTCCTTCCAAATAAATTTAGAAATTATTTTTTCTATGTCTGTGAAGAAAGAGGTTGGGATTTTTATCGGCATAGCATTGAATCTGTAAATCGCTTTTGGCAGGATTGCCATTTTTACTATATTGATTCTCCCTAACCATGAGCATGTAATATCTTTCCATCTTCTCACGTCCTCCTCTATTTCCTTCTTGAGTGTTTCAATATTTTCCTTATATAAGTCCTTTACAACTTTGGTTAGTGATATTCCAAGGTATTTGATTTTCTTTGAGGCTATAGAAAATGGGACAGTCTCTCTTATGTCTTTTTCTGTCTGCTTGTCTTCTGCATATAGAAAGATTTTTGTGTGTTAATTTTGTATCCTGCCACATTGATGAAGGCATTAATCACCTTCAAGAGGTTACTGATACTATTCTTTGGGTCTGATATATAAAGTATCATGTTATCTGGAAAGAGGGATAGTTTAATTTCTTCCTTTCCGATTTGTATCCCTTTTATGCCCTTCTCTTGTCTAATCACTTGGGCTAGAACTTCAAGCACTATGTTAAAGAGCAGTGGTGAGAGTGGGCAGCCTTTTCTTGTTCCTGAATTGAGTGGGAATTCCTTGAGTCGTTCCCCATTGAGAATGATCTGTGCTTTAGTTTTGTAAATTGTCTTTATTAAGTTGAGGAATAGGCCCTCTATGCCTATTCTTTCAAGAGCTTTGGACATGAAGAGGTGTTGAATTTTGTCAAAAGCCTTCTCCACATCTATTGAAATAACCATGTGGTTTTTGTGTTTGAGCTGATTAATGTGATGTATTACATTTATCGACTTGTGTATGTTGAACCATCCCTGCATCTCTGGGATAAAGCCAACTTGGTCAGGGTGGATAATATTTTTGATGTAGCGTTGTATCCGGTTTGCTAGGACTTTGTTCAGGATTTTTGTAGCTAAGTTCATCAGAGATATGAGTCTATAGTTCTCTTTTCTTGTTGCATCCTTGCCTGGTTTGGGGATTAGGGCAATGGTAGCTTCATAGAAGGTGTTTGGAAGCCTTCCCTCTTTTTCTTTGTTTCTAACAAGTTTCAGAAAGAGTGGTTTCAGCTCTGTGATGAAGGCTTGGTAGAATTCAGCTGAGAAACCATCTGGTCCTGGGCTTTTCCTTTTGGGAAGGTTTTTGATTACATCTTCAATCTCAGCGGATGTGATAGGTTTATTTAGTGCTTTTATCTGCTCTGGGTTAAGCTTTGACAGTTGGTAGATGTCCAAATACTTATTCATTTCTTCCAGGTTCTCTAATTTTGTGGAGTAGAGGTTTTGGAAGTATGACCTGATGATTCTTCCAATGTCTTCAGGATCTGTTATGATCTCCCCATTGTCCTTTCTGATTTTGTTGATTTGGGCTTTCTTATTTCTTCGTTTGATTAGATTGGCCAGGGGTTTGTCGATCTTATTAACTTTTTCAAAGAACCAACTCTTTGATTTATCTATTTTTTTAATTGTTTACTTTATTTCCAATTCATTAATCTCAGCTCTGATTTTATTTTCTTTCGTCTTGAGCTCAGAGTGTTAGCTTTTTCCATCTGTTCCAATGATCTTAGGTGGGTGGTTAGGCAATTGATTTGAGACCTCTCTGTCTTTGATATGAAGGCGTTTAGCATGATGAACTTTCCCCTCAGGACTGCCTTCATTGTGTCCCATAAGTCCTGATAGGATGTGTTATCATCATCATTTATTACTAGGAAATTTTGAATTTCCTGTTTTATTTCTTGGATGACCCAATCATTTTTAGGAGAGAATTATTCAGGCACCAGTACTTTGTGTATTTTCTGGATCCTGTTCCATTGTTAACTTCTACCTTTAATGCACTATGGTCTGATATGATGCAAGGAACTACATCAATCTTCCTGAATTTGTTTAAGGAAGATTTGTGACATAAGGTGTGATCAATTTTAGAAAAAGTCCCATGCACTGCTGAGAAGAATGTATATTCTGTGTCTTTGGAGTAGAACATTCTGTAAATATCTGTTATCCCCAGCTGGTCCATGGTGTCATTAAGCTCCGTTATGTCCCTGCTGATCTTATGTTTGGTTGATCTGTCTAGAGCTGATAGAGGTATATTAAAGTCTCCTACTATGATGGAATTAGGGTCTATTTCTGCTTTATTTTTGAGTAGGGTTTCCTTTATGAACTGTGTTGCACCCAAATTTGGTGCATATATGTTAATGATGGTGATATCTTCCTGCTGGATCATTCCTTTGATAAGTAAGAGGTGACCATCATTATCCTTTTTAATTGATTTTGGTGTAAAGTCTCTTTTGTCAGAGATTAATGTAGCCACACCTGCTTTCTTTTTACTTCCACATGCCTGATAAACTGTTTTCCATCCGTTTACTCTAAGAAGATTGCTGTCTTTAGAAGTGAAGTGTGTTTCCTGAAGGCAGCAGATGCTCCTCCCCCCTTCTCAGGCGAAGCTTCTATGCAGAGCTCTCCTTCTCACTAAATTACTGACAGGCCCAGTCTCCTTAACTTGCTCCAGACACTGCTGCCCAGAATGGAAAGTAGCCTGGAGTTATTTTCTCTTGTCTCATTTCCCAGCATCTCGCATTCCCAAACAATTTCATCCTATGTATCAGGATCGACTCAGCAGTCCAATTCTATACAATTCTATACAAGAATTATCAAAGTCTTCCAAGAGCTACAAAGAGTTGTCACTCACACCTCTCCTGATTGATGTCCATTCTTTCTTAAAGAATATTTGCATTAAACCCTCAGATTTAAATCTGAACACAAAAACATTCTATTAATCAAATGTTAGCATTTCTCTAAATATATAGAGGCAACAATGCAATCAACATGAAAGTTCTAGGCATCTCAACTTCTGGTGCCAAGTGAGTAACACACTGACTGCAGGTGTGACATGAGAGGTGTTACCTGAGATGGCTGTGGCCATTTGGAGCATACAAACTCTTGGTGAAGATGTTAAACATAGAAATAGACAAAGCCCTCTGTTTAGGGTTTATCTCCTGCCCCACATCTTAAGGTGATGTAAGTATTAAAGTAAAACCACTAATCATACAATTTGTGTCTTCAATTCTGAAATGATCATGAAGTTACGATGCCTTTACAAATGTCTGAGCTTATGTTTGTCCTATGGGGTGGCACAGGCCAATAAAAGCACTAAATTTCTCAATAGTAAGAGAAATTTCAACTTTCTATTTCTTGAGGAGCACTTGGCCTTGAGGAGTTAAAATAAGCATTGTGTTTTGTCCAGTAAAAGCCAGTTGAATAGTAGAATCTTTCCAGTAAAGTGAACAATGAAAAGCAGTTAATGAATGTGTGGAACAGTCAATGCTGTCTCCAGAGAGGCATTGGTATTGACTCCCCAGAGCAGGCAACCAAAAGAGACCCGAGAGAGGCTGGCCATGGGCCATCATCTTCTCCCTTTCCCAGGGTCTGCATGTGTTCTGAGCTCACCATGCTTTACAAACCAGACACTCAGCATTCCACAGTAATCCAACTTGCTGCTTGAGAAAATTTTCTAGAATTTCCCCATGTGGTGATAAGCAACACAGGTCTGAAGCACAGATAAGCCTGTGCTGACATCCACTGCAGGCTCCTGTTTTGGACATCTGTTTCACAGCGTGTGGTGAGATTTTTGAAAGGCTGTGGAATCTGGAGGAGGTGGGGCTTTGCTGGCTAGCCTTGATCTCACATCTTTCCATTTCATCGTTGTGAGGAACTCATATTACAGGCCTTGACCATCATGTGAGATTTTTCTTGTGTCTGGCTTATATTTTAATTTCCATCATTATTTTAGTGCTTATTCCTTCTAACCCTGATATAAATCTCATCCAGGAGAGCAATGGGAGAATTAAAGCATTATTAGAAAAGTTGCAAACACCATGGCAAAGAAGGAGAGAAAGAGAGAGAGAGAGAGAGAAGAGGAGAGGGAGAGAGGGAGAGAGAGGAGAATGAAAGAGCAGAATACTAAATGAGTTTGTTTTGAAGAGGAAGTGACTGAAGAGAGGGTCCAAGCTATTGCCACTTTTTCCTTTTGACATTTTGTTTTGACTCTCTATGGAAGTTCACCTTTGGCTAATGAGTGTTGTTCAGGCACTTGGGGGCATAGCTGTGCATTCTCTTGTCTATAGTGCTGAGAGATGCTCCTGTCTAAGTCTGAGAATGCCTTCCTCAGAGGTGGGAGAGATTGTCTCATGCTAGTTTCCACAGAGACTGAATGGTGCACAGCAAGCAGCAGCAAGCAAGAGTCCTATTGGTCAGGCTTACAATTAAAACCCAACTGCAGGGATTGGAATTTTAACTGCCTATGCAGAGGAGCTCTGTGTGTGATTGTGTCTTTATGTTTGAAAGTGGATCAAAGTCTTTCACTTGATGTTAAATTTGGCTTCTTCTAAAGGCCTAGGGCCAAGTTCAAGGAGTACAAATGTCATTAATGAAGCAACATCTGGATTATGCCCAACACTGGCTGGTAATAGCAGTAATTCATCCACTAGTAGTTCCAGAGGCACTCCTTGAGCTGCTGGCTAAGACAGTCATATAATAGGAATGCAAGACGTCATATATCAAGGATGCTTCATCTCATTCTCTATTTTGGTTATAAGAAATGAGAAAATTGCGCTCAGTTTTAGTCTCCTTTGCATGGCCATGACAGAAGATCTGAGGTGAATCCTATTCTACTTGTGGTGTTGGTGATTGGACCCAAGGCCTTGTGTACACTAGGCAAGCATTCTCCTACTGCACTGCAGCCCAGCCTGGGGTTGTGAACCAATCATCTTAGTGAGCTCACAGTACTGAGGTTCTATGACATGTCCCCATCATCTACTTGGCTCTTCTGAGAGAACTTTGTTTACCTCACAAAATTGTGGAGGACATCAAGTTGGTGGCTGTTCCTGGGTGAGATGAGAAATAAAGGGTATTTGGAGATCAAGTTTTCTTGTTTCATTACTTACTCTCCGAGGAACAAAGCCAGGTCCTGTACAAACACCATTAATCCCTTATAGAAGGCTAGCACCTGAAATGGTGTATTCATCTCCATCAGGCATGGGTTCTTCACAATTCCACCATATGTCCCACTGCCACACTGAGGACCAGCTTCTGTCTTAGAAATACCACCATGTATGGCACTACCTCACTGGGGACCAGCTTTGTTCTTATAAATTCCACCAATTATGGCACTGCCACACAGAATAAGGAGCATCTTCTTTCTCGTCTCCACCCAAGCCTGCCTCAGTGATAGCAGGCTGAGTTCATAATAGCAAGGAAGATTCATGGACAGATGTTTATAGGAGGAAAGTGTCTCTGTGAACTTTAATCTTTTTTTTCATTTTTAAACGTTTTTATTGGCTTAAAATTATATAAACACAACAATATGCTCAGTATCATAGGTTATTAGATAAAATCCATGATGGCATTCCCTTTTATGCATTAGTTATTCTCCCCCCATGACTCTTACATTCTTTCTGCCCCTCTTCTGCAAATCTTCCTGAGTCATAGTGGGTGAATTCAAATTTTC